>CM036657.1:6812643-6892989 GCA_020746105.1 Trogon surrucura
ATGTCCTCATAGCTCCAGAGCAAGTGGCAGTGATTTAGGGGGTCAGGTTTGGGCAACCGGTGGAGTATTTCACTGTTTCTGGGAACAGCACATCAGGTTGGATGGGGGATGTTTTGCAGTCTGGCCTTTCTTCTTTGCTGGCTCTCTGGCGAATGAGCCCCAAAGCCAGAACTTTTTTGAAGTACAGGTCCAAGTTTTGTTTCTGCTAGCATCAACAGAAATGTGCCACTAAAATCAGCTGTTTGACCTCACAGAGGACAATACTGCAGCATGTGTGGTACCTGCCACCCAGGGAAGCAAATATACTGTACATTCCCCCTCGTGTGTTTTTTGAGACCATCTGAAAAACATACCAAAAAGTGCCCTTCTTCACCCCACAAGGCAGAAGCTGTTCAGCAGTTGACACCTCTTCCAACTGACAATATACAGAAAAAAAAACATTTCACAATTGCTAGGGTGCAAAAAAAACCCCAACCAATATTATCTCTGAAGAGAGCAGAAATGCACCCAGAACATGAGTCTATGGGATGCAGTGAATACAAGGTTAGCAAATTTCCTGTACAGTGCTATAAGGTCTTATCCTGAGCCTGTGAGCTCACCCTCCCAGTCCAAGAGCAGCCCTTATCATGGGGGCTTGCACCCATGTTGCTTCTGCAATTTCCCTGGATCTCTTGATTTAATTAACCTAAAGGATTTTGGAGGCTAGACCATCACTATGCAGTGGTTGGAGGTGCCATTCAGGGACCTGTTTGCACCCCCAGCATGAGGTCCTGGCATGAGTTAGTGCTGCTAATCCCTGCTGTTATTACATATAAAGGAAAACTCTACTCAGACAACAAGAAATATGAATTTTGTAAGGCTAAATGTAAAGTTACCCCTCTAAGAAAAAATGTAAATGTCCTAATTTGGAGGTGGCAGGCTATCCCAGGGAAAGTGGATTCTTGGTAAAATCAGCAAACCATGAGGTCAGAGCCCCAGCAGCATCTAAAGGCACAAGTGTTTGCTATATATAAAGCAGGAGGTGGGGTCACATGGCAGCAATAATCCTCTTATATTGATGCCAAAGCCAGGGAGGAGGCTTGGAGAGGAGCCCAAGGGTGCCATGCATGTACCCTGGAAGGAGGCACTGCAAGAGAGCAGTGTCTCCTTATTAGAAAAAGCAAAGAAACTACAGTTGAGCACAGCCTAAAATGGTACTTTGCACTGGTTGGGCAGGATGAGGCTCATCAGCATGGTAACAAGCCTGACAAAACCCAGGCTGAATCACCGGGCACCACATACCCACAGCCAAAACCTCCTCCTCAGCACCACGGCTGGCAAAACTGAGGCTGGATGGTTTCCTAAAGGACATCCTCTTGCTCAGTCAGGAATTAATTTTGGGATGAGAGATGGAGAAGATGAAAACAGCTGGCCCTTCCGGTATGAAAATCCACCCAACCGGGGATATTTTCCCCTCCCATTGAAGTCAAAGAAGGCTGATTGCAAAGGATTCGCTTTTCCACCTGCTTTGGTTTGGCCTGGCCGGATTTTGGTGGCAGGGGGGAGCTGCAGTGTGGCTTCAGCAAGAAGCTGCTAGAAGCTCCCCAAGTTTGATAGAGCCAATGCCAGCCGGCTCCAAAAGAGGAACCTGCCGCTGGCCAAGGCTGAGCCTATCAGTAAAGTGATGGGAGAGGAACGCCTCTGTGAAAAACATATTTAAGAACGGGGAAAAGAACTGCGCCACAACAGCTGGCACAGAGATGGAGGAGTGAGAATCTGTGCAGAAACCAAGGTCAGTGAAGAAGGAGGGGGGGGGGGATGAGCTCCAGGCGCCGGAACAGAGAGAGTCCCCCGGGTCCGTGGTGAAGATCATGGTGAAGCGGGTTGTCCCCCTGCAGCCCATGGGCGAGGTGCAGATGTCCGCCGTGAGGATCACCGCGTAGATGTCCACCGAGGACTCCACGCCGTGTGGGTGAATGCCTGAAGGGGGCTGTAGCCCGTGGGAAGCCCGCATCAGAGCAAGTCGCTGCCGGAACCTGTAGCCCGTGGAAGAGAGGAATGCCCACGCTGGAGCAGGTTGGCTGGTGGGACTTTTGTGATGCTGCGGGCAGCTCACGCTGGAGCAGTTTCCCCTGAAGGACTGCGCCTCAGACTCACGAGGGGTGGGCTGCCCCTCGTGAGGTGTCTCCCGTTGGGCGGTTTGTGATGAATTGCCCTTCGTGGGACGACTCACGCCGGAGAAGGGAGCGTGAAGCTTGTCTCCTGTGAGAGGGACCCCACAATGGCCCTGGGGAAGAGTGAAGAGTCCTTCCCGGGAGTGAAGAAGTGGTGGAACCAATGTCGGATGAACTGACCGTAACCCCCATTCCCTGTCCCCCTGCGCCGCTCGGGGGGAGGAGGTGGAGAAACCGGGATTGATGTTAAGCCCGGGAAGAAGGGAGGGATGGGGGGAAGGTGTTCTGTTTGTTAAGATCTGTTTGCTCTTTCTCACTTCTCACTACTCCTCTCTGATTAGTTCTTTTAATAAACGTACCTCATTTCCCCAAAACTGAGTCTGTTTTGCCCGGGACGGTAAATGAGAGTGATCTCCCTGTCCTTATCTCGAACCCTGAACCCTTGGAAATATTTTCTCCCCCTGTTTAGCAGTGAAGGGGGAGTGAGAGAGCGGCTGTGTGGGTACCTGGTGGCCGGCCAGGGTCAAACCACGACACCACCACAAGAGGAATAGAAAATCAGGTTCCTGCTTAGTCCATCAAGAATATCCCACAGGGCCCAGTAGCAGCCAGATAGGATGCTGCAGGTATAGCTCCATGTCACAGGCAGCATCTTGTTTCCCTGCAACCAGCTTCTGAAATAGCTCAACAAGCATCTGGAATTCCCGAGAGAGTTAAGACTAAGTCAATGTTTCCATCATCAACTGCCCTTTCAAGGGGCTCATAACTCTTAATGTTTGTGCTCTCATAAGGTCAAAACTTGGCATAGAAGCACATCGTCCAGATGCAATTTTATTTGGTAATAAATAGCTTAAATGTCATAAGCCATTTGGGGGGGGTGGGGGGGGGGGAGGCTTAAACATGTAAAATAAAAAAAAAGAAAAATGCGTGGGACTTTTCTATCTTCTGATAATTTTGGAAAAGCAGCTTATACTGACTAATGGCAGGCTTTTTTTCAGATACACACAGTCCAGAATGCCAGGGAACTACTGGAGAGAGATCAGCAGAGGGCAACAAAGATGATTGGGGGACTGGAGCATCTCTCTTATGAGGAAAGGTTGAGAGAGCTGGGACTCTTTAGCTTGGAGAAGAGAAGACTGAGAGGAGACCTTATCAATGTCTATAAATATCTAAAGGTTGGGTGCAAGGAGGATGGAGCTAGACTCTTTTCAGGATACCACTGAGATTAATCTGGCCCCATCTTCCTGATACCCGCCCTTTAGACATTTGTAAGCATCAATGAGAACCCTCTCCTCAGCCTCCTCTTCTTCAAGCTGAACAGACTCAGCTCTCTCAACCTTTCCTCATATGGTAGATATTCCAGTCCTCTCATCATCTTAGTGGCCCTACTCTGGACTCTCTCCAGTAGTTCTTCAGTAGTCCTTCTTGAACTGGGGAGCCCAGAACTGGACACAGTACTCCAGGTGAGGTCTCACCAGCACAGAGCGGGGGAGGATGACCTCCCTTGGCCTGCTGGCCACACTCTTCTTAATGCACCCCAGGATGCCATTGGCCTTCTTGGCCGCGAGGGCACATTGCTGGCTCATGGGCATCCTGCTGTTCACCAGGATTCCCAGGTCCTTCTCCCCAGAGCTGCTCCCCAGATCAGCCCCCAACCTGTACTGATACATGAGGTTGTTTGTCCCCAGATGCAGTATTACACTTGCCCTTACTGAATTTCATAAGGTTACTCTCTCTCCAACTCTCCAGCCTGTCCAGGTCTCTCTGAATGGCAGCACAGCCTTCTGGTGTGTCAGCCACTCCTCCCAGTTTTGTATCATCAGCAAACTTGCTGAGGATAAATGTCCCTCCTGGATGAAGGAACAGAGTCATTTCCACACACCTCTGGCCTGACATTTTCCCTTAAATTTGCTGTTCCTGAACTTGTGTCTCTCTCTCATAGGGGGCTTGTTCCATTTTCAGATGCCCTGAGTTTGAACATGTGGCAGAAGGAACACAGAGCCTCCATAGCTCTTGGCCTCTTGGAGAGGATAAACTAATCTTTGACTGATATTTAGCAGAGGCTTGCAGCACCACACACAACCTCCTGCTTGATATTGTTATGACACTTCATTTGTGAGACCATCTGAAATTTGTTTGATTTCAGTTCCTCTACAAGGCCTTCAAGCAGACTTTTTATGCTATGGCGAATCACGACACACCCAAATTAGTTCTGTAATTAAATGGCACAGGGGGAGGATGGCAAAGCACTTGCCCAGTGCAATGAAAACCAAGCTGGTGAAATGAGCCTTGTTTCATAGAAGAAATGTGAACTGGGCAGAGCCAGCCTGGGCAACAGAAGTGGTGTGGTGGTGCATCCAAGGCCAGACCCCTCTCCTCTGCATATCTCCCATGAAAAGGTTATTTGTACAACCACAGGTTGCTGCCGTGCCATTCCCTTCCCCACTGTTTCGTGGTGATGGGACTAAAACCACCTTTTACTCTCTGACCAGTCAAGGTCTCCTACATCACCCATGCTTGCAGGGCATTTACAGATATCACCCCACACAAATGAGTGTGTTAGTTACCATTGTAAGATGAGCCAAAGAGCACAGCTGAATTTCTACCAGTAGCAGCCAAGATACCCTATTTTTGCCTTGCATGCACCATTTCTTCCCAGCAGCAGGTGCTTTTCTGCCCTGAAAATCATGGATGGACATGACTAGGAGTGGGAAGACACATTCTGGAAGACACTGGATCAGCCCCAGGGAGGTGGGCAGCAGATTTACAGACCATAAGATAGCTCAACTTTGTCTACATATTTCACTCCTGCATCTTAGGGAGTAGAGACCTTGTCTTCCCAAAGGATGACACCTTTTGCAACATCATGGCCCTGGACATTCAGAAGGCATTTAGGAAATTGTAATTCCATCTTTTAGCTGTCCCAGAGCTTCCTCCCAGCTCCAAAGAGACATCTTCATCTGCTCTAGACTGAGAAGGTACCACACTTTTCCCTGCCAAACAGCTAGGATGATGGGCTCATTTTCCAATTTTACTTTTTCCTACAATGGCCCCACACTGGGAATCCCCTGCTTGTACCTCCCCTGCCTGCCCTGCTGCACCAAGGGGAAAGTGGGGCTCAAGGGGAGAGAGAAATGTGCAACACATTTTGATGGTCCCTGCCTGGACACCTACTCTTACCTTTTATCTCTGACACTTGCAGGGCAGAAAGTGGCCAGTGCTGGGTTTCAGGCAGAACCCCAAACCCTGAGCCACAGGCAGAGATTTGTTCTTCTTTCCACAGTCTCAAAAATCCCATGGGAAGGGAGGAAAACAGCTCCCACCCGGATCAGCTTGTGACCCAGCTACACAGATGTCCTCAACAGTGGACAACCTCACCAAGGGAGCTCCCAAATCAGTGCAAGCGCCCCAATCCCCAGGTATATCATATCAAATCAACCTGCTGCCTGCACTTCCCAGTGAAGCCAGAACAGCAGCTGAGCACCAGGGATAAGGGTCACCATATCCTCTCTGGGCACCCACAGATTTTTATTAGGTGACTATCCCCAAGGCCAAATGGGGACCATGGGGAACCCAATCACTGCAGGTAGCACACCTGCAAGGAGGGACCTGAAGTGCTAGGGCCTGAATTGTAGGCCCTGAACTGAAGTTGCCCTATAGATGAACCTCACAACTCCACACTATACAGTATTAATCACATATGTAATGTATTGATAATCTATTTTAGCGCATCTATATATATTCCAATGCCAATCTGTAAAAGCTTTGCTGTAAGACTAAATGTGCGGTGGGAACCAGCAGGGTGATCTTTCTTTAGCTAAAGGCCAGGTGCAAGGCTGGGAAACTGGCTGCCTCTTGCTTTGTTAGAAGTATGTTACGAGACCGTGAGACCAGAGGCCTGGCTTTGGTGAGAAATATGTGATTAAGGACCGAAAGTTGATGAGACCTTTTACAGGCAGATGACAGCAGCCTCTCAGTCCCAGGCCCTGGTTCTCATGGGGGATTTCAACTACCCAGATGTTTGCTGGAAGTCCCACACAGCCAGCCATCCTCAGTCCAGGAGGTTCCTCCAGTGCATCGATGATAACTTTTTGATGCAAATGGTGGATGAGCCAACCAGGAGAGGAGCGCTGCTGGACCTTGTGCTCACCAACAAGGAAGGTCTGGTTGAAGCAGTGAAGGTTGAGGGCAACCTTGGCTGCAGCGACCATGAGATGGTGGAGTTCAGGATCCTGTGCGGTAAAAACAGAATAGCAAGCAGGATCGCAACTCTGGACTTCAGAAGGGCCAACTTTGGCCTCTTCAAGCAATTACTGGGGGATACCCCTTGGGACAGGGAGCTGCAAGGTAAAGGGGCCCAAGAGAGTTGGTTGGCATTCAAAGACCACTTCTTCGAGGCTCAGGATCAGTGCATCCCATCAGGTAGGAAATCAAGAAAGAGATCCAGGAGACCTGCATGGTTAACCAGGGATCTGCTGGGCAGACTCAGGTGGAAGGGGAGGGTATATAAATTGTGGAAGGAAGGGCTGGCCACTTGGGTGGAGTACAGGGCAGCTGTCAGGGAGTGCAGGGAGGCAATCAGAAAAGCTAAGGCCTCCTTGGAGTTAAAACTTGCAAGGGAGGTCAAAGACAACAGAAAGGGCTTCTTCAAGTACATTGCTGACAAAACTAATACTAGAGGCAATGTAGGCCCTCTGGTGAATGAGGTGGGTGTCCTGGAGACAGAGGACAGAAAGAAGGCAGAGTTGCTGAATGCCTTCTTTGCCTCTGTCTACACTGTTGGAGAACGTCATCTGGAGCCTCAGTCCCCTGAGGCCCCAGAGGAAGTCATGACAAAGGAGGAGTCTGCCCTGATTGATGAGGAGTGGGTTAAGGATCAGTTTGAACACTTGGACATTCATAAATCCATGGGCCCTGATGGGATGCACCCACGGGTGCTGAGGGAGCTGGCGGGAGTCATTGCTAGGCCACTCTCCATCATCTTTGGTAAGTCGTGGGTAACAGGTGAGGTGCCTGAAGACTGGAGGAAAGCGAATGTCACTCCAGTCTATAAGAAGGGCAGGAAGGATGACCCGAGTAACTACAGACCGGTCAGCCTCACCTCCATCCCTGGAAAGGTGATGGAACATCTTATCCTTGACACTGTCTCTAGGCATATCAAGGATAAGAAGGTTATTAGGAGCAGTCAGCATGGCTTTGCCAAGGGGAAGTCATGTCTGACCAACCTGAGAGCCTTTTATGAAGACATAACCAGGTGGATGGATGGTGGCCATGCAGTGGACGTGGTCTACCTGGACATCAGCAAGGCCTTTGACACCGTCTCCCACAGCATCCTCATAGGTAAACTGAGGAAGTGTGGTCTGGATGACCAAGTAGTGAGGTGGGTCGAGAACTGGTTGAAGGGAAGAAGCCAGAGGGTTGTGGTCAATGGGGCTGAGTCTGGCTGGATGCCTGTGTCTAGTGGGGTCCCTCAGGGGTCAGTGCTTGGGCCGGTGCTGTTTAATATATTCATCAATGATCTGGATGAGGGATTAGAGAATGTTGTCAGCAAGTTTGCTGATGATACGAAATTGGGAGGAGTGGTTGACACACCAGAAGGCTGTGCAGCCATTCAGAGAGACCTAGACAGGCTGGAAGGCTGGGCGGGGAGAAATCTTATGAAGTTTAATAAGGGCAAGTGTAGAGTTTTGCACTTGGGAAAAAATAACCCCATGTGCCAATATAGGTTGGGGACTGCCCTGCTGGAGAGCAGTGCAGGGGAAAGGGACCTGGGGGTTCTAGTGGACAGCAGGATGACCATGAGCCAGCAATGTGCCCTCGTGGCCAAGAAGGCCAATGGCATCCTGGGGTGTATTAGAAGGGGAGTAGCAAGTAGGTCAAGAGAGGTCCTCCTGCCCCTCTACTCTGCCCTGGTGAGGCCACATCTGGAATATTGTGTCCAGTTCTGGGCCCCTCAGTTCAAGAAGGACAGGGAGCTGCTTGAGAGAGTCCAGCGTAGAGCCACAAAGATGGTGAAGGGAGTGGAGCATCTCCCTTATGAGGAAAGGCTGAAGGAGCTGGATCTCTTTAGCTTGGAGAAGAGGAGGCTGAGGGGTGACCTCATTAATGTTTATAAATATGTCAAGGGGGAATGTCAGGAAGATGGAGCCAGACTCTTTTCAGCGGCGTCCACTGACAAGACAAGGGGCAATGGGTGGAAGCTGGAACACAGGAGGTTCCAGAAAAATATGAGGAAAACTTTTTTACTGTGAGGGTGACCGAGCACTGGAACAGGCTGCCCAGGGAGGTTGTGGAATCTCCTTCTCTGGAGACATTCAAAACCCGCCTGGACGCGTTCCTGTGCGCTCTACTGTAGGTGATCCTGCTCTGGCAGGGGGGTTGGACTAGATGATCTTTAAGGTCCCTTCCAACCTTTAACATTCTGTGATTCTGTGATTCTGTGATTCTGTGATTCTGTGAAACAGATAGGGAGACTCCCTTGTATTCTTCCTTTAGCCCTGGCCAAGCTGTGGGAGGAATCCAACGGAGCGAACGACACCAGATGTTCCCGCATTCAAAGTTATGTAAGGTTGTTTATTTAATAGTGTAAATGCTGGACCCTCTTGCAGAGACTTCGGAGACCTCACCTACGAGTGGACGCACTGCGTAGGACTTCCCAATCGCTGGGATGATTCTCCAGAATCCTTGCTGCTCCCCAGCGACTGCGGGTCTGGATGATGATATCAGGGCGATTGGTGATGGATCTTTCTTAATAACTCTCGCTAACTGCATATAGTACTGATTAGGTGCATTACCCTGCTTGTTCTCCTTGCTGCTTAAAACTAGAGTATAATAAGCTTGCCTTGCCTTATTTTTTTTGAAATAGACAGTAAAATAAGCCGACCCTTCTGTTGGTGCCTGTGTCCTTTTCTGCGGGACTGCCCCCCTCCCTGGGCCAATTAGCAAAACGGGACCCCATGGGGCAATGAGTGCATCGGGAGAGACCCCATGGATGAGGGTCTTGGGGGTACATGGCTTGGACATCTCAGCAAAGCAAAGGAGACCAGGAGGGTGATGATGATGGCTATGAGATTGGAGATGCATCCATCTGAGTGGGACCAGGAGCATCTCAAAATTTCCCATCAGTCCAGGGTGAATAGACTATACCACATTTCTCCCCACCACAGACGAGACACTACCAAGAACCATGCAGTTATGAAAAACAAAACAAAAAAGTCTATTTTATTTCCTCTTTTTTATTTCCACATGTGATCTCTAGGCCCCAAGGATTTTTACTAATTACTAAATTTAATTTATTTTGCTGTCTTCTCAGAGCTAAGACTTTGCATAGCTGGGCCTGTATTGTTTCCATTACAGCCTGCTGCTGTCCACAGAAAATTCAAATTAAATATCAGTCATATATTAAGGTCAGGTATCTCAATTCCATTAACAGGCAGTAAGACTCAGCCTCCCTATAATGAATGCTGCCCACACCTCCTAACGATAGCAGCAGAGGAACCAGGCAGCACCAACACAGAGTGATTGGTGCCCCACCAAGGACCACAAAATTGGTTTTAAGAGTACATTCATCTTCTACAAATCATGGCTTAAGTTTTCCTGACCTGTGACAAATCTGCACAAGCTGCAGTTGAAAGATAGAGCCAAGAAGAGGAAAAAAAAATCCACCAAAAACATATTAAAAAACAAAAGCAAAAAAAACCCCAGATTTCAGCAGGGTTGTTCTGTCACACTTTCCAGCCCTCACCCCTAGCCATGTGTTTCTGCCCCTCACTTTATGAGCAAGGTTAAAGGTTTTTCATCCTGCTGCCTTCCACAAAGAAGGTACAAAGAATTTAAAGATGCTACAAGGTCCTCCCTGTTGCTGGACTCACAGACATTGGGTCAGGATAAGTCCACCCTAGTCAGACCTACCAGGTGTTAGCCTCCATCTGCTTTCCACAGCCCAACAGTCACCAACACTGGGAATACCATCCGCCTCTCACCCCTTGGGCTCTGCACCTGCCTGGGAAGCAGCTTTGAGGAGATGGTAATTGCACGGCAGAAAAATGAGCAATGCAGGTACCCATCCTATCACCTTCCCACTTGCCCCATGGCCAGTGACCCACCACATCTGCAATTTCTTTTCCTGCTTCTACAATAAAGTGGTATAGCTACTGTCACCCATGGGCAAAGGAAGACATCAGAAAATGCTTTTCACAGAATCATAGAATGGGTTGGAAGGGACCTTAAAGATCATCTAGTTCCAACTCCCCTTACCATAGGCTTTCCCTAGTCAATTAATTAATTAACCCAATTAACCCAAACCCAAGGGTGAAAACAACTCACGTCTATACCAGATTAGTGCAAGCTGCAACTTCTTACATAGACTTAATTTATCAAAGCACCATTTGGGCTTCAAGGCAAGCGTGTTCTCCACTATGTAAACTCAACAACATGGAGAAGAAGCTGAGCTAGGCTGAAGTCAGGAGTTGCTCTGCTGAAGCAAGATGACAATTTTAGTTGTGTGCGACTACCCAAGGTCTAACCAGCTGTGTGCCCAACACCATCATTTCAGAGACATTTTGAAAGTGTAATTGGGGTGAGGGAGAAGAGGATGAAATAGAACTTTAAGGCACTACCACAGTATAAGGAGTCTGGGTTTCAGGCTGTAAGTTGTCACATTATCATTGCAGAGACATTTGGCAAGTTTATAGCTCTTTTACTCTGTAAAATTCATCCTTCCTAAAAGGAAAACATTTATTCCACTCAAGTACAAATAAAAGTTAAATATAGGCAAATCTGTTTAATAATGTAGTTATGCCTATTAAAGCAACTGTAAAACTAGCATCAAAGAATTTGACATTAATTCCCTCTCAGCGACTCCAGATCTGATTTACTTTGACAAATCTCCCATTACTGAGAAGTGGCCTCAAGTCTCCATGGCCCTGTATCAGCTGGCATCACAAAAAGTTGCTGTCAGACTCAAAAAAATCAGCTACACAGGGAAAGGAAACCTATCAATCAGACCTCAGCTACGAGTGGACGCACTGCGTAGGACTTCCCAATCGCTGGGATGATTCTCCAGAGTCCTTGCTGCTCCCCAGCGACTGCGGGTCTGGATGATGATATCAGGGCGATTGGTGATGGATCTTTCTTAATAACTCTCGCTAACTGCATATAGTACTGATTAGGTGCATTACCCTGCTTGTTCTCCTTGCTGCTTGACCACAACTCTTTGGCTTCTTCCCCTTAGCCAGTTCACAGTCCACCTCACTACCCAAGAGTCTAGACCTCACTTCCTCAGTTTAGCAGCAAGGATGCTGTGGGAGACTGTGTCAAATGCTTTACTGAAGTCAAGGTAGACCACATCCACCGCTCTGCCATCATGGCTGAGGAGGGACTTTTTACAAGAGCGTCCACTGATAGGACAAGGGGAAATGGGTTGAAGTTGAAGGAGAATAGATTTAGATTAGATCTTAGGAAGAAATTCTTCAGTATGAGGGTGGCAAGACTCTGGAATAAGTTGTCCAGAGATGTTGTGGCTGCCCCCTCCTTGGAGGTGTTCAAGGCCAAGTTGGACAGGGCCTTGAGTAGCCTGATCTAGTTGAGAGGTGTCCCTGTCCATGACAGAGAGGTTGGATTAGATGATCTCTAAGGTCCCTTCCAACCTAGGCCATTATATGATTCTATGATTTCAACTCAGGCAGAAATCTTCTCTTGGATTTAGTGGTTAGCACTGTGAAAAATCTTGTAACCATTTTCTGGTTTCTCCAAAGGCTCAGTTACACTGTGAACTGACAATATAAATGAAAAGTGGGCATCTAGGCTTATTTCCAGTCCAGTCTTTGAGTGTAAGTCTATGCTCCTTGTGATGAAGAAGCATTCTGTGCATGGCACCACTTCATAGAATCATAGAACAGTTTTGGCTGGAAGAGACCAACTTTTTCCTAGCCCTATGAGCACCACTAAACTATGTCCTTCAAGGCAACATCTATCCATCTCTTAAACACCTCCAGGGATGGTGACTCAACCACCTCCCTGGGCAGGCTGTTCCAATGCCTGACAACCCTTTCAGTAAAGAAATTCTTCCTAATATCCAACCTGAACCTCCCCGGCGCAACTTAAGGCCATTTCCCCTCGTCCTGTCACTTGCCACTAGGGAGAATAGACCAACCCCCGCATCACTACAATGTCCTTTCAAGTAGTTATAGAGAGCGAGAAGGTCTCACCTCAGTCTCCTCTTCTCCAGGCTAAACAGCCCCAGATCCCTCAGCCATTTCTCGTACAACACATGCTCCAAATCCTTTACCACCTTGGCCAGCCTGCCTCTGTACCCTCTCCAGAACCTCAATGTCCCTCTTGTAGTGAGGGGCCCAAAACTGGACACAGTACTCGAGGTGAGACCTCACCAAAGCTGAGTAGAGGGGAATGATCACCTCCCTACTCCTGCTGACTACACTATTTCTGATACAGGACAGGATGCCGTTGGCCTTCTTGGCCACCTGGGCACACTGCTGGCTCATGTTCAGCCGACTGTCCATCAGCACCCCCAGGTCCCTCTCTGCCTGGCAGCTCTCCACCCACTCCTACCCAAGCCTGTAGCGCTGCTGGGGGTTGGTGTGGCCAAAGTGCAGGACCCGGCATTTGGCCTTATTGAATTTCATGATATTGGCCTTGGCCCAGTGATCCAGCCTATCCAGATCCCTCTGGAGAGCCTCCCTACCCTCAAGCAGATCAACACTTCCACCCAGCTTGGTGTCATCTGCAAACTTACTGAGGGTGCACTCCATCCCCTCGTCCAAATCATTGATAAAAATGTTAAACAGGAGTGGCCCCAGTACTGAGCCCTGGGGGACACCACTCGTGACCAGCCACCAACTGGATTTAACTCCATTGACCACAACCCTTTGGACTCGGCCATCCAACCAATTTTTCACCCAGCAAAGCACATGCCCATCCAAGCCAAGAGCAGTCAGTTTCTCTAGGAGCATGCTGTGGGCGACTGTGTCAAATGCCTTACTAAAGTCAAGGTAAACAACATCCACAGCCTTTCCTTCATCCAACCAGCGGGTCACCCAGTCATAGAAGGAGATCAGGTTTGTTAAACGGGACCTGCCCTTCACAAACCCATGCTGGCTGGGCCTGATCACCTGGTTGTCCTGCATGTGCTGCATAATGGAACTCAGGATGATCTGCTCCATCAGTTTTCCTGGAACTGAAGTCAAGCTAACAGGCTTGTAGTTTCCCAGATCATCCTTCTTTCCCTTCTTATAGATGGGTGTTATACTAGCTGATTTCCAATCCACGAGGACCTCCCCAGTCTTCCAGGACTGCTGATAAATGATGGACACTGGTTTCGTGAAAACCCCTGCCAGCTCTCTCAGCTCTCCAGGATGTACCCTACCTGGCCCCATAGATTTGTGGACATCGATGTGGAGCAGCGGATCACTGACCAATCTCCTCCTGGATTGTGGGGGAGATGTTTTGCTCCTGTCTCTCATCTCTTGGCTTGGGGGCTGGCTTCCCTCAGTACAGGTGTTACTTTTGCTAAAGACTGAGGCAAAGGCGGCATTAAGCCCCTCAGCCTTATCCTCATCCTTTGTCGCTATATTTCCTCCTGGGTCTAGCAGAGGTTGGGGGGTCTCCTTGGTCTTTCTTTTGTTAATATATTTATAGAGGTTTTCTTGCTGTCCTTTACTTTGAAAGCCAGATTAATTTCTATTTGGGCTTTGGACCTTCTAATTATCTCCCTGCATAACCTAACATTATCCTTGTACTCATTGTGAGTGGCCTGCCCCTTCTTCCAGAGGTCATAAACTCTCTTTTTTTCCTTTATTTTCAGCCAAATTTCCCTATTCAGCCAGGCCAGTCTTCTATGTTGCTGTCTCATCTTAAGGCACAGGGGGATGGCCTGCTCCTGTGCCTTTAAGATTTTCTTCTTAAAGAGTGTCCAGCCTTCCTGGACTCCTATACCTTTCAAAACTGACTCCCAAGGAATTCTATCAAGTAACCTCCCAAACAAATCAAAGTCTGCCCTTCTGAAGTCCCAAGTGACAGTTTTACTGTCCCCGCTCCTTACATTTCTAAGAACAGAGAACTTAAGCATTTCATGGTCACTGTTCCCTAGATGGCCTCCAACTGCCACATCCTCCACAAGACCTTCTCTGTTCACAAACGGAAGGTCCAGCAGGGCGCCTTCCCTGGTTGGTTCACTTACCAGCTGCGTGAGGAAGTTATCCTCCACACATTCCAGGAACCACCCAGACTGTTCCCTCTCTGCTGTGTTGTATTCCCAGCAGATACCTGGGAAGTTGAAGTCCCCCCACAAGAACAATAGCAAGTGACCATGAGATTTCTCCCAGTTGCTTACAGAAAGTTTCATGCATCTCACTGCTCTGATTGGGAGGTCTATAGCAGACTCCCACAGCAATATCAGCTTTATTGGCCCTTAACCTAATCCAAACACTCTCGACCCAATCATCACTATACTTGATTTCTGAGCTTTTGTAGCATTTCCTAACATACAGGGCCACTCCACCACCTCTCCTTCCCTGTCTATCCCTCCTGAAGAGCTTGTAGCCATCAACTGTGGCACTCCAGTCGTGTGAGGCATCCCACCACATTTCTGTAATAGCCACTATGTCCTAGTTTTCCTGGTGCATCATGGCTTCAAGCTCCCCCTGTTTGTTGCTCATACTGTGTGTGTTGGTATAGATGCACTTCAGATGGCTAATGATTCCAACTCCTTCTTGTGAGTGTGGGCCCTATTTCCTACCAGACCCTTCTCAGGTGCTCCCATGATTTCTAAACATCTATCCCTCCCCTCAAATGAAATGGCAGAGCAAGAGGCCTCGCTAGTCCACCATCCTACAAGCCCTGGCATGCTTCCTTTGGACTTATTCCTAACAGGCCCATTTATCTCCCCTTCCCCCTTCATATCTAGTTTAGAGCTCTTTCCACATATGTGTGCACTTACAAGCACAGCAAGGGTAGGGGAGACTTCCCCCCCGTTCAGTGTTGATCGTGCTTTCAGAGCTGTAATGTGGAGGTGTGTGGCAGGCTGAAAGGCACGGACTCGGCTCTTGAGAGAAGCTAAGATAAAGTTTATTAGCAAGAAGCACTATTTATGGGTTACAAACAGGACACCAGACTATGCAGCCAGGCTTGTTATCAGCTCACATACTCCTTCAATCACTCTCTTATCACACGGGGAGAAGAGACATTCCCAGGTCTGTTTTGATCATACTCTCCCATTCACTCCCATGCACATCTCGTGTACAAGAAGCGTCTTATCTGTCCATTCTCACGAGCAAACTCCCAACATGAGCTGTACTCAGCTGGTCAGGGTCTCTTTTCATTATTAGCAAGCAAAAGTTATGTACTTGTTTAGAAAAGAGCTCAAGGACAAGTCTCTTAATTTTTGCAATGCAGTGCTGCTGGCACAGCTAGCTGTAAAATGTAGGGTATCCGTAGAGGCACATACCCATCTGCCTCAGGAGAGATGCTCTTGGGGTGGGGAGAACATCTTCCACTGACTGATAGAGTTGCAGAATAATTCAGCTGGGAAGGGACCTTTGGAGGTCTCCAGTTCAGAGTCTTGCCTAGCCAAGTCTGGGATATATTCATGAGTGGAGATGACAGCACCTTGGTGGTGCCTGCTGTCTGGTCAGCAGCTCCTGGAGGTACACCCACTTTTAGGTCTGGATGGGCAGTCAGATGGCATGGACAGGGGTGCAGATGTGCTCTACTCTGTCATAAAAGTCAATATTGAACGTTTCCCTTCTGCACCATGGTTATCTCATCCAAATAAAGGGACTTTCTTTGGGCAGAGAGATCCACTTCTATGGCTACATCTGCATGGGGAAGATCCCAAACCACCATGGGTCTAATTCAAGGCCAAGCAGCTGGCCTGTGTCCAATACCTGGAGCAAAACCTGGCTCTCCCTGAAGTGCTGGACGTGCTCCTGCTTACTCAAAGGGTGTGTGTGGGTCCGGGTGGGTAGTGGGCACAACATGCTGACCTCCAGCTCCACAGATCCCCACTTGAACCCTCTGGTCTTCCCTAAGATTAAGGGCTTTTGGTCTCCCACCTTCATTTCTCCATCTGTACAATGCACCAATGCCCATCTCACAGGCCACTGGGTGTAAATTTCAGGGAATAAAGAAAATGAAGATGATTCTGCTCTTTTGTAGGTAAAATTTCCGGGAAAATGTAAATGTAGAAAATAGGACTTCTGGTTTTAATCTTCCTTTCTGTGGTCACTCTTTAGGAAATGTATTACAGGAGATGTCTGAAGACTTGTATTTAGCTAAAAAATCTTGGTCAGATATCTCTGTTTCTTCAGGAAATAACTTTAGAAATTAAATAGAAAACTGAAAAAGCTGAGATTTTTGGATGAGAAGTCAACCCCTCAATTCTTTCTTAGTGTCACAGGTACATATATATATATTTAAGAACAGTTTAAACATTATTTGGTTTTAATCCATGGGAAGGCATTTTTCCCAGTCACTCACTGCAGTAGTGGGAAGAGTGACTCAGGCTCCATTTCCTCTTATGAAATTTGCTTAAAAAATAATGATCTGGGGGAAAACCTGGCTACTGACACTAACTGTATGACTTCCTTATCTAGCTGCTCTGATTGATAGGTTTCCTTTCCCTGTGTAGCTGATTTTTTTGAGTCTGACAGCAACTTTTTGTGATGCCAGCTGATACAGGGCCATGGAGACTTGAGGCCACTTCTCAGTAATGGGAGATTTGTCAAAGTAAATCAGATCTGGAGTCGCTGAGAGGGAATTAATGTCAAATTCTTTGATGCTAGTTTTACAGTTGCTTTAATAGGCATAACTACATTATTAAACAGATTTGCCTATATTTAACTTTTATTTGTACTTGAGTGGAATAAATGTTTTCCTTTTAGGAAGGATGAATTTTACAGAGTAAAAGAGCTATAAACTTGCCAAATGTCTCTGCAATGATAATGTGACAACTTACAGCCTGAAACCCAGACTCCTTATACTGTGGTAGTGCCTTAAAGTTCTATTTCATCCTCTTCTCCCTCACCCCCAATTACACTTTCAAAATGTCTCTGAAATGATGGTGTTGGGCACACAGCTGGTTAGACCTTGGGTAGTCGCACACAACTAAAATTGTCATCTTGCTTCAGCAGAGCAACTCCTGACTTCAGCCTAGCTCAGCTTCTTCTCCATGTTGTTGAGTTTACATAGTGGAGAACACGCTTGCCTTGAAGCCCAAATGGTGCTTTGATAAATTAAGTCTATGTAAGAAGTTGCAGCTTGCACTAATCTGGTATAGACGTGAGTTGTTTTCACCCTTGGGTTTGGGTTAATTGGGTTAATTAATTAATTGACTAGGGAAAGCCTATGGTAAGGGGAGTTGGAACTAGATGATCTTTAAGGTCCCTTCCAACCCATTCTATGATTCTGTGAAAAGCATTTTCTGATGTCTTCCTTTGCCCATGGGTGACAGTAGCTATACCACTTTATTGTAGAAGCAGGAAAAGAAATTGCAGATGTGGTGGGTCACTGGCCATGGGGCAAGTGGGAAGGTGATAGGATGGGTACCTGCATTGCTCATTTTTCTGCCGTGCAATTACCATCTCCTCAAAGCTGCTTCCCAGGCAGGTGCAGAGCCCAAGGGGTGAGAGGCGGATGGTATTCCCAGTGTTGGTGACTGTTGGGCTGTGGAAAGCAGATGGAGGCTAACACCTGGTAGGTCTGACTAGGGTGGACTTATCCTGACCCAATGTCTGTGAGTCCAGCAACAGGGAGGACCTTGTAGCATCTTTAAATTCTTTGTACCTTCTTTGTGGAAGGCAGCAGGATGAAAAACCTTTAACCTTGCTCATAAAGTGAGGGGCAGAAACACATGGCTAGGGGTGAGGGCTGGAAAGTGTGACAGAACAACCCTGCTGAAATCTGGGGGTTTTTTTGCTTTTGTTTTTTAATATGTTTTTGGTGGATTTTTTTTTCCTCTTCTTGGCTCTATCTTTCAACTGCAGCTTGTGCAGATTTGTCACAGGTCAGGAAAACTTAAGCCATGATTTGTAGAAGATGAATGTACTCTTAAAACCAATTTTGTGGTCCTTGGTGGGGCACCAATCACTCTGTGTTGGTGCTGCCTGGTTCCTCTGCTGCTATCGTTAGGAGGTGTGGGCAGCATTCATTATAGGGAGGCTGAGTCTTACTGCCTGTTAATGGAATTGAGATACCTGACCTTAATATATGACTGATATTTAATTTGAATTTTCTGTGGACAGCAGCAGGCTGTAATGGAAACAATACAGGCCCAGCTATGCAAAGTCTTAGCTCTGAGAAGACAGCAAAATAAATTAAATTTAGTAATTAGTAAAAATCCTTGGGGCCTAGAGATCACATGTGGAAATAAAAAAGAGGAAATAAAATAGACTTTTTTGTTTTGTTTTTCGTAACTGCATGGTTCTTGGTAGTGTCTCGTCTGTGGTGGGGAGAAATGTGGTATAGTCTATTCACCCTGGACTGATGGGAAATTTTGAGATGCTCCTGGTCCCACTCAGATGGATGCATCTCCAATCTCATAGCCATCATCATCACCCTCCTGGTCTCCTTTGCTTTGCTGAGATGTCCAAGCCATGTACCCCCAAGACCCTCATCCATGGGGTCTCTCCCGATGCACTCACTGCCCCATGGGGTCCCGTTTTGCTAATTGGCCCAGGGAGGGGGGCAGTCCCGCAGAAAAGGACACAGGCACCAACAGAAGGGTTGGCTTATTTTACTGTCTATTTCAAAAAAATAAGGCAAGGCAAGCTTATTATACTCTAGTTTTAAGCAGCAAGGAGAACAAGCAGGGTAATGCACCTAATCAGTACTATATGCAGTTAGCGAGAGTTATTAAGAAAGATCCATCACCAATCGCCCTGATATCATCATCCAGACCCGCAGTTGCTGGGGAGCAGCAAGGATTCTGGAGAATCATCCCAGCGACTGGGAAGTCCTACGCAGTGCGTCCACTCGTAGGTGAGGTCTCCGAAGTCGCTGCAAGAGGGTCCAGCATTTACACTATTAAACAAACAACCTTACATAACTTTGAATGCGGGAACATCTGGTGTCGTTCGCTCCGTTGGATTCCTCCCACAGCTTGGCCAGGGCTAAAGGAAGAATACAAGGGAGTCTCCCTATCTGTTTCACAGAATCACAGAATCACAGAATCACAGAATCACAGAATGTTAAAGGTTGGAAGGGACCTTAAAGATCATCTAGTCCAACCCCCCTGCCAGAGCAGGATCACCTACAGTAGAGCGCACAGGAACGCGTCCAGGCGGGTTTTGAATGTCTCCAGAGAAGGAGATTCCACAACCTCCCTGGGCAGCCTGTTCCAGTGCTCGGTCACCCTCACAGTAAAAAAGTTTTCCTCATATTTTTCTGGAACCTCCTGTGTTCCAGCTTCCACCCATTGCCCCTTGTCTTGTCAGTGGACGCCGCTGAAAAGAGTCTGGCTCCATCTTCCTGACATTCCCCCTTGACATATTTATAAACATTAATGAGGTCACCCCTCAGCCTCCTCTTCTCCAAGCTAAAGAGATCCAGCTCCTTCAGCCTTTCCTCATAAGGGAGATGCTCCACTCCCTTCACCATCTTTGTGGCTCTACGCTGGACTCTCTCAAGCAGCTCCCTGTCCTTCTTGAACTGAGGGGCCCAGAACTGGACACAATATTCCAGATGTGGCCTCACCAGGGCAGAGTAGAGGGGCAGGAGGACCTCTCTTGACCTACTTGCTACTCCCCTTCTAATACACCCCAGGATGCCATTGGCCTTCTTGGCCACGAGGGCACATTGCTGGCTCATGGTCATCCTGCTGTCCACTAGAACCCCCAGGTCCCTTTCCCCTGCACTGCTCTCCAGCAGGGCAGTCCCCAACCTATATTGGCACATGGGGTTATTTTTTCCCAAGTGCAAAACTCTACACTTGCCCTTATTAAACTTCATAAGATTTCTCCCCGCCCAGCCCTCCAGCCTGTCTAGGTCTCTCTGAATGGCTGCACAGCCTTCTGGTGTGTCAACCACTCCTCCCAACTTCGTATCATCAGCAAGCTTGCTGACAACATTCTCTAATCCCTCATCCAGATCATTGATGAATATATTAAACAGCACCGGCCCAAGCACTGACCCCTGAGGGACCCCACTAGACACAGGCATCCAGCCAGACTCAGCCCCATTGACCACAACCCTCTGGCTTCTTCCCTTCAACCAGTTCTCGACCCACCTCACTACTTGGTCATCCAGACCACACTTCCTCAGTTTACCTATGAGGATGCTGTGGGAGACGGTGTCAAAGGCCTTGCTGATGTCCAGGTAGACCACGTCCACTGCATGGCCACCATCCATCCACCTGGTTATGTCTTCATAAAAGGCTCTCAGGTTGGTCAGACATGACTTCCCCTTGGCAAAGCCATGCTGACTGCTCCTAATAACCTTCTTATCCTTGATATGCCTAGAGACAGTGTCAAGGATAAGATGTTCCATCACCTTTCCAGGGATGGAGGTGAGGCTGACCGGTCTGTAGTTACTCGGGTCATCCTTCCTGCCCTTCTTATAGACTGGAGTGACATTCGCTTTCCTCCAGTCTTCAGGCACCTCACCTGTTAACCACGACTTACCAAAGATGATGGAGAGTGGCCTAGCAATGACTCCCGCCAGCTCCCTCAGCACCCGTGGGTGCATCCCATCAGGGCCCATGGATTTATGAATGTCCAAGTGTTCAAACTGATCCTTAACCCACTCCTCATCAATCAGGGCAGACTCCTCCTTTGTCATGACTTCCTCTGGAGCCTCAGGGGACTGAGGCTCCAGATGACGTTCTCCAACAGTGTAGACAGAGGCAAAGAAGGCATTCAGCAACTCTGCCTTCTTTCTGTCCTCTGTCTCCAGGACACCCACCTCATTCACCAGAGGGCCTACATTGCCTCTAGTATTAGTTTTGTCAGCAATGTACTTGAAGAAGCCCTTTCTGTTGTCTTTGACCTCCCTTGCAAGTTTTAACTCCAAGGAGGCCTTAGCTTTTCTGATTGCCTCCCTGCACTCCCTGACAGCTGCCCTGTACTCCACCCAAGTGGCCAGCCCTTCCTTCCACAATTTATATACCCTCCCCTTCCACCTGAGTCTGCCCAGCAGATCCCTGGTTAACCATGCAGGTCTCCTGGATCTCTTTCTTGATTTCCTACCTGATGGGATGCACTGATCCTGAGCCTCAAAGAAGTGGTCTTTGAATGCCAACCAACTCTCTTGGGCCCCTTTACCTTGCAGCTCCCTGTCCCAAGGGGTATCCCCCAGCAATTGCTTGAAGAGGCCAAAGTTGGCCCTTCTGAAGTCCAGAGTTGCGATCCTGCTTGCTATTCTGTTTTTACCGCACAGGATCCTGAACTCCACCATCTCATGGTCGCTGCAGCCAAGGTTGCCCTCAACCTTCACTGCTTCAACCAGACCTTCCTTGTTGGTGAACACAAGGTCCAGCAGCGCTCCTCTCCTGGTTGGCTCATCCACCATTTGCATCAAAAAGTTATCATCGATGCACTGGAGGAACCTCCTGGACTGAGGATGGCTGGCTGTGTGGGACTTCCAGCAAACATCTGGGTAGTTGAAATCCCCCATGAGAACCAGGGCCTGGGACTGAGAGGCTGCTGTCATCTGCCTGTAAAAGGTCTCATCAACTTTCGGTCCTTAATCACATATTTCTCACCAAAGCCAGGCCTCTGGTCTCACGGTCTCGTAACATACTTCTAACAAAGCAAGAGGCAGCCAGTTTCCCAGCCTTGCACCTGGCCTTTAGCTAAAGAAAGATCACCCTGCTGGTTCCCACCGCACATTTAGTCTTACAGCAAAGCTTTTACAGATTGGCATTGGAATATATATAGATGCGCTAAAATAGATTATCAATACATTACATATGTGATTAATACTGTATAGTGTGGAGTTGTGAGGTTCATCTATAGGGCAACTTCAGTTCAGGGCCTACAATTCAGGCCCTAGCACTTCAGGTCCCTCCTTGCAGGTGTGCTACCTGCAGTGATTGGGTTCCCCATGGTCCCCATTTGGCCTTGGGGATAGTCACCTAATAAAAATCTGTGGGTGCCCAGAGAGGATATGGTGACCCTTATCCCTGGTGCTCAGCTGCTGTTCTGGCTTCACTGGGAAGTGCAGGCAGCAGGTTGATTTGATATGATATACCTGGGGATTGGGGCGCTTGCACTGATTTGGGAGCTCCCTTGGTGAGGTTGTCCACTGTTGAGGACATCTGTGTAGCTGGGTCACAAGCTGATCCGGGTGGGAGCTGTTTTCCTCCCTTCCCATGGGATTTTTGAGACTGTGGAAAGAAGAACAAATCTCTGCCTGTGGCTCAGGGTTTGGGGTTCTGCCTGAAACCCAGCACTGGCCACTTTCTGCCCTGCAAGTGTCAGAGATAAAAGGTAAGAGTAGGTGTCCAGGCAGGGACCATCAAAATGTGTTGCACATTTCTCTCTCCCCTTGAGCCCCACTTTCCCCTTGGTGCAGCAGGGCAGGCAGGGGAGGTACAAGCAGGGGATTCCCAGTGTGGGGCCATTGTAGGAAAAAGTAAAATTGGAAAATGAGCCCATCATCCTAGCTGTTTGGCAGGGAAAAGTGTGGTACCTTCTCAGTCTAGAGCAGATGAAGATGTCTCTTTGGAGCTGGGAGGAAGCTCTGGGACAGCTAAAAGATGGAATTACAATTTCCTAAATGCCTTCTGAATGTCCAGGGCCATGATGTTGCAAAAGGTGTCATCCTTTGGGAAGACAAGGTCTCTACTCCCTAAGATGCAGGAGTGAAATATGTAGACAAAGTTGAGCTATCTTATGGTCTGTAAATCTGCTGCCCACCTCCCTGGGGCTGATCCAGTGTCTTCCAGAATGTGTCTTCCCACTCCTAGTCATGTCCATCCATGATTTTCAGGGCAGAAAAGCACCTGCTGCTGGGAAGAAATGGTGCATGCAAGGCAAAAATAGGGTATCTTGGCTGCTACTGGTAGAAATTCAGCTGTGCTCTTTGGCTCATCTTACAATGGTAACTAACACACTCATTTGTGTGGGGTGATATCTGTAAATGCCCTGCAAGCATGGGTGATGTAGGAGACCTTGACTGGTCAGAGAGTAAAAGGTGGTTTTAGTCCCATCACCACGAAACAGTGGGGAAGGGAATGGCACGGCAGCAACCTGTGGTTGTACAAATAACCTTTTCATGGGAGATATGCAGAGGAGAGGGGTCTGGCCTTGGATGCACCACCACACCACTTCTGTTGCCCAGGCTGGCTCTGCCCAGTTCACATTTCTTCTATGAAACAAGGCTCATTTCACCAGCTTGGTTTTCATTGCACTGGGCAAGTGCTTTGCCATCCTCCCCCTGTGCCATTTAATTACAGAACTAATTTGGGTGTGTCGTGATTCGCCATAGCATAAAAAGTCTGCTTGAAGGCCTTGTAGAGGAACTGAAATCAAACAAATTTCAGATGGTCTCACAAATGAAGTGTCATAACAATATCAAGCAGGAGGTTGTGTGTGGTGCTGCAAGCCTCTGCTAAATATCAGTCAAAGATTAGTTTATCCTCTCCAAGAGGCCAAGAGCTATGGAGGCTCTGTGTTCCTTCTGCCACATGTTCAAACTCAGGGCATCTGAAAATGGAACAAGCCCCCTATGAGAGAGAGACACAAGTTCAGGAACAGCAAATTTAAGGGAAAATGTCAGGCCAGAGGTGTGTGGAAATGACTCTGTTCCTTCATCCAGGAGGGACATTTATCCTCAGCAAGTTTGCTGATGATACAAAACTGGGAGGAGTGGCTGACACACCAGAAGGCTGTGCTGCCATTCAGAGAGACCTGGACAGGCTGGAGAGTTGGAGAGAGAGTAACCTTATGAAATTCAGTAAGGGCAAGTGTAATACTGCATCTGGGGACAAACAACCTCATGTATCAGTACAGGTTGGGGGCTGATCTGGGGAGCAGCTCTGGGGAGAAGGACCTGGGAATCCTGGTGAACAGCAGGATGCCCATGAGCCAGCAATGTGCCCTCGCGGCCAAGAAGGCCAATGGCATCCTGGGGTGCATTAAGAAGAGTGTGGCCAGCAGGCCAAGGGAGGTCATCCTCCCCCGCTCTGTGCTGGTGAGACCTCACCTGGAGTACTGTGTCCAGTTCTGGGCTCCCCAGTTCAAGAAGGACTACTGAAGAACTACTGGAGAGAGTCCAGAGCAGGGCCACTAAGATGATGAGAGGACTGGAATATCTACCATATGAGGAAAGGCTGAGAGAGCTGAGTCTGTTCAGCTTGAAGAAGAGGAGGCTGAGGAGAGGGTTCTCATTGATGCTTACAAATGTCTAAAGGGCGGGTATCAGGAAGATGGGGCCAGATTAATCTCAGTGGTATCCTGAAAAGAGTCTAGCTCCATCCTCCTTGCACCCAACCTTTAGATATTTATAGACATTGATAAGGTCTCCTCTCAGTCTTCTCTTCTCCAAGCTAAAGAGTCCCAGCTCTCTCAACCTTTCCTCATAAGAGAGATGCTCCAGTCCCCCAATCATCTTTGTTGCCCTCTGCTGATCTCTCTCCAGTAGTTCCCTGGCATTCTGGACTGTGTGTATCTGAAAAAAAGCCTGCCATTAGTCAGTATAAGCTGCTTTTCCAAAATTATCAGAAGATAGAAAAGTCCCACGCATTTTTCTTTTTTTTTATTTTACATGTTTAAGCCTCCCCCCCCCCCCCACCCCCCCAAATGGCTTATGACATTTAAGCTATTTATTACCAAATAAAATTGCATCTGGACGATGTGCTTCTATGCCAAGTTTTGACCTTATGAGAGCACAAACATTAAGAGTTATGAGCCCCTTGAAAGGGCAGTTGATGATGGAAACATTGACTTAGTCTTAACTCTCTCGGGAATTCCAGATGCTTGTTGAGCTATTTCAGAAGCTGGTTGCAGGGAAACAAGATGCTGCCTGTGACATGGAGCTATACCTGCAGCATCCTATCTGGCTGCTACTGGGCCCTGTGGGATATTCTTGATGGACTAAGCAGGAACCTGATTTTCTATTCCTCTTGTGGTGGTGTCGTGGTTTGACCCTGGCCGGCCACCAGGTACCCACACAGCCGCTCTCTCACTCCCCCTTCACTGCTAAACAGGGGGAGAAAATATTTCCAAGGGTTCAGGGTTCGAGATAAGGACAGGGAGATCACTCTCATTTACCGTCCCGGGCAAAACAGACTCAGTTTTGGGGAAATGAGGTACGTTTATTAAAAGAACTAATCAGAGAGGAGTAGTGAGAAGTGAGAAAGAGCAAACAGATCTTAACAAACAGAACACCTTCCCCCCATCCCTCCCTTCTTCCCGGGCTTAACATCAATCCCGGTTTCTCCACCTCCTCCCCCCGAGCGGCGCAGGGGGACAGGGAATGGGGGTTACGGTCAGTTCATCCGACATTGGTTCCACCACTTCTTCACTCCCGGGAAGGACTCTTCACTCTTCCCCAGGGCCATTGTGGGGTCCCTCTCACAGGAGACAAGCTTCACGCTCCCTTCTCCGGCGTGAGTCGTCCCACGAAGGGCAATTCATCACAAACCGCCCAACGGGAGACACCTCACGAGGGGCAGCCCACCCCTCGTGAGTCTGAGGCGCAGTCCTTCAGGGGAAACTGCTCCAGCGTGAGCTGCCCGCAGCATCACAAAAGTCCCACCAGCCAACCTGCTCCAGCGTGGGCATTCCTCTCTTCCACGGGCTACAGGTTCCGGCAGCGACTTGCTCTGATGCGGGCTTCCCACGGGCTACAGCCCCCTTCAGGCATTCACCCACACGGCGTGGAGTCCTTGGTGGACATCTACGCGGTGATCCTCACGGCGGACATCTGCACCTCGCCCATGGGCTGCAGGGGGACAACCCGCTTCACCATGATCTTCACCACGGACCCGGGGGACTCTCTCTGTTCCGGCGCCTGGAGCTCATCCCCCCCCCCCCTCCTTCTTCACTGACCTTGGTTTCTGCACAGATTCTCACTCCTCCATCTCTGTGCCAGCTGTTGTGGCGCAGTTCTTTTCCCCGTTCTTAAATATGTTTTTCACAGAGGCGTTCCTCTCCCATCACTTTACTGATAGGCTCAGCCTTGGCCAGCGGCAGGTTCCTCTTTTGGAGCCGGCTGGCATTGGCTCTATCAAACTTGGGGAGCTTCTAGCAGCTTCTTGCTGAAGCCACACTGCAGCTCCCCCCTGCCACCAAAATCCGGCCAGGCCAAACCAAAGCAGGTGGAAAAGTGAATCCTTTGCAATCAGCCTTCTTTGACTTCAATGGGAGGGGAAAATATCCCCGGTTGGGTGGATTTTCATACCGGAAGGGCCAGCTGTTTTCATCTTCTCCATCTCTCATCCCAAAATTAATTCCTGACTGAGCAAGAGGATGTCCTTTAGGAAACCATCCAGCCTCAGTTTTGCCAGCCGTGGTGCTGAGGAGGAGGTTTTGGCTGTGGGTATGTGGTGCCCGGTGATTCAGCCTGGGTTTTGTCAGGCTTGTTACCATGCTGATGAGCCTCATCCTGCCCAACCAGTGCAAAGTACCATTTTAGGCTGTGCTCAACTGTAGTTTCTTTGCTTTTTCTAATAAGGAGACACTGCTCTCTTGCAGTGCCTCCTTCCAGGGTACATGCATGGCACCCTTGGGCTCCTCTCCAAGCCTCCTCCCTGGCTTTGGCATCAATATAAGAGGATTATTGCTGCCATGTGACCCCACCTCCTGCTTTATATATAGCAAACACTTGTGCCTTTAGATGCTGCTGGGGCTCTGACCTCATGGTTTGCTGATTTTACCAAGAATCCACTTTCCCTGGGATAGCCTGCCACCTCCAAATTAGGACATTTACATTTTTTCTTAGAGGGGTAACTTTACATTTAGCCTTACAAAATTCATATTTCTTGTTGTCTGAGTAGAGTTTTCCTTTATATGTAATAACAGCAGGGATTAGCAGCACTAACTCATGCCAGGACCTCATGCTGGGGGTGCAAACAGGTCCCTGAATGGCACCTCCAACCACTGCATAGTGATGGTCTAGCCTCCAAAATCCTTTAGGTTAATTAAATCAAGAGATCCAGGGAAATTGCAGAAGCAACATGGGTGCAAGCCCCCATGATAAGGGCTGCTCTTGGACTGGGAGGGTGAGCTCACAGGCTCAGGATAAGACCTTATAGCACTGTACAGGAAATTTGCTAACCTTGTATTCACTGCATCCCATAGACTCATGTTCTGGGTGCATTTCTGCTCTCTTCAGAGATAATATTGGTTGGGGTTTTTTTTGCACCCTAGCAATTGTGAAATGTTTTTTTTTCTGTATATTGTCAGTTGGAAGAGGTGTCAACTGCTGAACAGCTTCTGCCTTGTGGGGTGAAGAAGGGCACTTTTTGGTATGTTTTTCAGATGGTCTCAAAAAACACACGAGGGGGAATGTACAGTATATTTGCTTCCCTGGGTGGCAGGTACCACACATGCTGCAGTATTGTCCTCTGTGAGGTCAAACAGCTGATTTTAGTGGCACATTTCTGTTGATGCTAGCAGAAACAAAACTTGGACCTGTACTTCAAAAAAGTTCTGGCTTTGGGGCTCATTCGCCAGAGAGCCAGCAAAGAAGAAAGGCCAGACTGCAAAACATCCCCCATCCAACCTGATGTGCTGTTCCCAGAAACAGTGAAATACTCCACCGGTTGCCCAAACCTGACCCCCTAAATCACTGCCACTTGCTCTGGAGCTATGAGGACATGTCAGGTGGGGTCTCACACCTCTGGACTTAAGCTGCAGATAAATCCAGCAGGAAAACCCAGCTAGTGATTACAGCCCCCTTTGAAACACAGGATGGGAGGAAAATCAATGCATGCAAAATAGAGATGGATAGGACCAATGCAGAATAACCCCCACAAAACGGCCTCTTTTTTTTTTTTTTTTTTTTTTTTTTTTTTTTTTTTTAGGGTAGGTTTCAAATGCTGCTCTGATCTCTCCCTAGCAGGGAGATTTAAAGCAGATCAGAAACCATGCTCCAAAATGCATTTCCCCTTTTTGATGACAGGAGGAGAGGGGAATGTAAATCTTTGCTGGAAATTTCTATGGACAAGGGATATAAGGTGTGTGGAGAGGAGGAGGCTGGCACCAACACTGCTGATCCTCACCCAAAAGGAAGGAGAGGATGTTGGGGTATGGACATATGGGAGGACTCAGCTCCTGTCTGAGAGTCTGCAGCATAGCATGGGTTGATGCTGAGCGGATGCAGATTTAAGACCAGGTGGGGGTCAGGAGGTAATTTTGCTTAAACAGGGACAAGAGACACCTGAGAGCATTAACTCTTCACATTAACCCCTTCTCTGGAGAAGGGTTAAGGTTGCATTTGGATTTCAGACCCACCAGGTCTTGGCAGTGTTCGAGTGGAGGGTTTCAGTTTGGGCTGTTGCAGAATTAACAGGCTCCATGAGCAATGCAGTGCAACACTCGAGATCCAGCCAGGTTCTTGCAACATCTAGCTGGGTTTTTTTTCCTCAGTGATTTTGGCTTTTTGCCTGTTTCTGGACATCTCGTGTATAATTACTGGTGGGAATGAGCTGCTGCAAGCTCTCCCCCAGCTGGTAATTAGAAGTTAACAGTGTTTTAAGGCAGGTGTTGAACAGTTCCAAACATCTGGGGAGGGCTTTGGACACCGTGAAAGCAAGGAAACAATGGAAATACAAGTATTGAATATACCTTTCCAAACAATGGGCTGCAGCATATAACTACCTGTCAAAGTTGAAGGCATCTGCGTGCACAAGTCAGCATGTTTTCATGTTCCCAAGGGCAGGAACAGGATTTGTTCCAAGTGCTTCCCTATTGCTCTCTGCAGGCAGAGCCAAGTAACAGACCTCTGTCATGTTAAGATGATTTTTTTTTTGTTGTTAAGTTGAGGATTAATTCCTTCCCCTGGTTAATTTTTCTATTTATTGCTTGGGGACTAATTCATGTGGATATAATACCCTGCTAGTAAGGTATTAACCACAAAAAGATGAGGTCTTGTGCATCCTTTGACCAAAGGGACTCCTGGCACCCTCCAACTCCCTTTTCAACTTTTTTTGTGAATTGCACTGACATTCATGTCGAGGGTTCAGGCTGGGCTGGCCACTGAATGCTGACAGATGCTCTCTAACCCCTCTCCTTGTCCAATAGGAAGGGAAAGGGAATGAGAAAGAGAGACATGCAGATAGGAAAAGAGAAATAAAACAGCTTTAATAAAACAACAATAAAATAAATAATGAAATATATACATACACAAAACTGATATCGAACCTGACTACCCCCTAATAGCAGTCCCTACTGATGCTACAGAGCAGATGGCACCAGGGGAGCCCCAGGCTCAGCGACAGAGGGGAGCTGGGTACAGGAGCTGGATTCAGGAACTCAGGATCCGGATCAAAGGCAGAAGAATGGACGGAGTCCTCCCTGGATGCCGGCCATTGAAGAAGAGAGCTTAACCCCTGTGATCCCTCAGTTTTATACCGAATATGACGTATATGGGATGGAATACTCTCGTTGGTCACCTGTCCTGCCTGTTACTCACTGGAGGTGCAACCTTTTACTTCCTTGTGACCCCTTTTACTTCCCAGCACCCCCAGCGTGGCACACAAGAGCCAGCAGTGGCCTTGGTCACTGTAGGAATAAGTATCAGCAAGAGCCTTTCTGCATCCCAGTCCCAGGCCATAACTGTAAACATCAGGTGTTATCACTGCCAGTAGCACACAGTGTCTGCAAAAATATGCTACTAACTTCAGAAAGTGCAGCCTTTTAGATGAGACTGAACTGAAAAGTAAAGATCACTCAACAGAAGGGGTTCTGTTTAGCTCAAATCAGGACAAGTCAAAACTCTGGAGAAGAGCCATTGAGCACAGGTTCCTGCCAATAAACCCAGAAATGCTCCCATGCTGTTTGCCTTCCCCACTGTATGGCATGTAAAATGGTCTTGGGTTATACATAGGAGCTGGTTGGCATGAAGGCAGTGGAGAAGGGATGGGTAAGCCAATTGGGGTGCATGGCTAATTGGCAAAGCCCCAAGAGTTGCCTTGAAGTTCAGGTACTGGCCAAACCCTCTCTGCCCTTGGTAGCCCTGGGGTTTTGCTCGGGCATCAAAGCCCTGCAAATGTTGGTGAGCCCAAAAATGTTAGTGAGATCTGAGATATGACCACTGCTTTTAGCCTGGGCTTTGAGGGCGAGCAATTCCTGTCAACAATTCACTCCTCATCCTTTCCAATACCTTCAGACCAAAAAGAAATGAGACAAGTGATAAAAAATTCACAGAGGGTTTTTGCAACATCTCCAAAACCACGGTTCTTCCAGTGACTTTTCCTGGTAGACGCACAGAGCTGGGCCCAAAACCCATGATAAATGGGGCGGTTTAGGGAGGAAGAGCGAGGCTGGATGGGAAACACCGTGTCAGGCTGCCAGGGCCACCTGGTCCTCCAGGCATGTGAGAGCCTGTGAGGGGAGGAGTGAAATTGGGACCATGAAATCTCAGAAAACCTTTTCTTTCAGCACAGTTTGGCTTTTTTTTGTTGTTGTTGATGTGATGATCCAAAAATCATAAATATGCTGTGCATGAGAATAAAGCTATAATTTAAACATAGGGCAAAGTATAAAAGTAAAAAGATGGATTTAAGTGTAGTAACTGCTGAAGTGTTTCTCCTTCCTCCTTGGAAAATATTGATTAATTCAACATGTTCCTGTGAAATATCATCTTCAACAAAACTTGAGGGTTTTTTTCCCCCTGAAGCTAGTGGAAAAGAGTTGCTGGAAAAAAAAAAACACCCTGATCCAGTGCTGTATAAATAGCCGTCTCTCTCTGGTGATGGGTTCAGGCTGCCTGGCTGTATCCCATCACTAGCTCTTGCTGCTCCCCATCCCCACTGCTCAGCATCATTTCAACCCTGACATAAATATGCTGATAAACACTGGTTATTGCCAGTTGTGAGTTGTTTTTATTTTGGTGGTGGTTTTTTGGTTGTGTGGTTTGTTTTTGTTTGTTTGTTTTTGTTTATTTATTTGAATCATCATAGAATAGCCTAGGCTGGAAAGGACCTTAGAGATCATTTTAAGCCAAACTCTTTTTGAATTATTTTCCAGGTGCATCATCACCCCTCATTTCCTAATAGTGAGTCAATTTAACTCGTTTAGGAAGGATATATTCACGAATAATTTGCAAAGGGTTAACATGTGGCTGAGAGCACCAGCTTGTTTGTAAACACAGTGTGAGTCCCTGTGGTGGTCCTTCTCCATGTGCCACGTGAAGCTGGAGCTGCTCCCATGATTTTAGCCTTTACTCTCTATATGCTGCTGAGACTGATGTGAACTTCCTACTGTGTTGTTGTCTCTGAGGGGGATTTTAATGTATGTCCAGGGAAACAAGCTGCAGGCACCTGGGCTATTAAAAGTCTGGTGAGCTCTCTGCAGAGTCCAGTGATCAGAGGCACCCTGGATGGCTCTGGTTTATGGCGTTTATCAGTCTCCTCAGGGCAGGAGGAGGGATCAGGGAGTTCTAATTAGGGCAAAAAGGCTGAGATGGCATGGGTCTGTCCTCTGGCTCTGCTGATTGCAATGGACAGATGTTTGGCAGCTGCAAAATCTGTCAGTGAGTGAAGCCACGGCTCTCCAGGAGCTGTCATCTCCTCTGCCATGATGGGATTGAAATGTCTAAACAGCCTGTATTGGGTTGGCCTGGCTGGATTTTGGCGGCGGGGGGGGGGAGCTGCAGGGTGGCTTCTGCAAGAAGCTGCCAGAAGCTCCCCAAGTTTGATAGAGCCAATGCCAGCCGGCTCCAAAGAGGGACCCGCCACTGGCCAAGGCTGAGCCTATCAGTAAAGTGATGGGAGAGGAACGCCTCTGTGAAAACATATTTAAGAACGGGGAAAAGAACTGTGCCACAACAGCTGGCACAGAGATGGAGGAGTGAGAATCTGTGCAGAAACCAAGGTCAGTGAAGAAGGAGGGGAGGGAGGATGAGCTCCAGGCGCCGGAGTAGAGAGTCCCCCGGGTCCGTGGTGAATCATAGAATCATAGAACAGTTCAGGTTGGAAAAGACCCTTGGGATCAAGTCCAACCATTAACCCTACACTACAAGTTCACCCCTAAGCCATATCACCCAACACCACATCTAAGCGACACTTAAACACATCCAGGGATGGTGACTCAACCACCTCCCTGGGCAGTCTGTTCCAGTGTCTGACCACTCTTTCCGTGAAGAATTTCTTCCTAATGTCCAGTCTAAACTTGCCCTGTTGCAACTTGAACCCTGGTTCTGTCCCTAATGACCTATGAGAAGAGACCAGCACCAACCTCTCTACAATGTCCTTTCAAGTAATTGTAGAGCATGATGAGGTCCCCCCTCAGCCTCCTCTTCCTTAAACTGAACAGTCCCAGCTCCCTCAATCGCTCCTCATAAGGTCTGTTCTCCAGACCCTTCACCAGTTTTGTCGCCCTCCTCTGCACTCGCTCCAACACCTCGATATCTCTCTTATACTGAGGTGCCCAAAACTGATCAGAACTGGGTTCGTGTTATTATTTAGGTACATTCTGTTTGTCAGTACTCTTGACTTTAGATGATGGTTAGATCACATTTTAGGATAAATTAATGCAGAACACCATGAAATTCCAAAAGGTTCACATACTCTTTCTTGCAACTGTACCTCCAAGGATGGTAACTCCACCACTTCCCTGGGCAGCCTGTTCCAGTGCTTGACAACCCTTTCCATAAAGAAATTTTTCCTCGTATCCAGTCTAAATCTCCCCTGGTGCAAACTGAGCCCACTCCCTCTTCTTCACAGAATTACTGGATTTGGAAGGGACCTCTAGAGATCATCGAGTCCAACTCCTTTGCTAAAACAGGATTGCCTAGAGCACATTATCCATGATCGCACCCAGGCGGGTTTTGAATGTCTCCAGAGAAGGAGAATCCAAAACCTCCCTGGGCAACCTGTATCAGTGCTCTGTCATCCTCACAGTGAAAAACTTCTTCATTATATTTAGATGAAACTTCGTGTGTTCCAGCTTGTGCCCATTGCCTCTTGTACTGTCACTGGGCACTAGTGAAAAGAGTCCAGCACCATCCTCCCTGCACCCACCTTTTTGATAATAATAGATATCAAGGATAAGAGGGTCATTAGGAGCAGTCAGCATGGCTTTGCCAAGGGGAAGTCATGTTTGGCCAACCTGATAGCCTTTTATGAAGACCTAACCAGGTGGATGGATGGTGGCTGTGCAGTGGATGTGGTCTATCTGGATATCAGCAAGGCATTTGATACCGTCTCCCACAGCATCCTCAGAGGTAAACTGAGGAAGTGTGGCCTGGATGACCAAGTAGTGAGGTGGGTCACTAATTGGTTGAAGGGAAGAAGTCAGAGAGTTGTACTCAATGGGGCAAAGTCTAGTTGGAGGCCTGTATCTAGTGGGGTCCCTCAGGGGTCAGTACTGGGGCCGGTGCTTCTCAATATATTCATCAATGACCTGGATGAGGGATTAGAGAGTGTTGTCAGCAAGTTTGCTGATGACATGAAACTGGGAGGAGTGGCTGACACCCCAGCAGGCTGTGCAGCCATTCAGAGAGACCCGGACAGGCTGGAGGGCTGGGCGGGGAGAAATTTTATGAAATACAACAAGGGTAAGTGTAGAGTTTTGCACCTGGGAAAGAATAACCCCATGTGCCAGTACAGGTTGGGGACTGCCCTGCTGGAGAGCAGCGCAGGGGAAAGGGACCTGGGGATTCTGGTGGACAGCAGGATGCCCATGAGCCAGCAATGTGCCCTCATGGCCAAGAAGGCCAAGGGCATCCTGGGGTGTGTTAGAAGGGAAGTGGCAAGTAGGTCGAGTGAAGTCATCCTGCCCCTCTACTCTGCCCTGGTGAGGCCCCATCTGGAATATTGTGTCCAGTTCTGGGCCCCTCAGCTCAAGAAGGACAGGGAGCTGCTGGAGAGAGTCCAGCGCAGAGCCACAGAGATGATGAAGGGAGTGGAACATCTCCCTTATGAGGAAAGGCTGAAGGAGCTGGGTCTCTTTAGCTTGGAGAAGAGGAGGCTGAGGGGTGACCTCATCAATGTTTATAAATATGTCAAGGGGGAGTGTCAGGAGGACGGTGCCAGGCTCTTTTCAGGGACGTCCAATGACAGGACAAGGGGCAATGGGTTCCAGCTGGAACATAGGAGGTTCCACAAAAATATTAGGAAAAACTTTTCACTGTGAGGGTGACAGAGCACTGGCACAGGTTGCCCAGGGAGGTTGTGGAGTCTCCTTCTCTGGAGACATTCAAAACCTGCCTGGACGCGTTCCTGTGCCATCTACTGTAGGTGATCCTGCTCTGGCAGGGGGGTTGGACTAGATGATCTTTTGAGGTCTCTTCCAACCCCTGACATTCTGTGATTCTGTGACATCGATAACGTCTCCTCTTAGCCTTCTCTTCTCCAGGCTAGATAGTCCCAGCTCTCTCAACCTAGAGAGATGCTCCAGTCCCCCAATCATCTTTGTTGCCCTCTGCTGGACTCTCTCCAGTAGTTCCCTGTCTTTCTTGAACTGGGGAGCACAGAACTGGACACAGTATTCCAGATGGGGCCTCGCCAGGGCAGAACAGAGGGGGAGGATGACCTCCCTTGACCTACTGGCCACACTCTTGTTAATGCAGCCCAGGATACCAACAAGGGCACATTGCTGGCTCATAGTTAACATACTATCTACCAGGACTCTCCTCAGGGCTGCTTTCCAGCAGGTCTACCCCTAACCTCTATAGGTGCATGGGGTTGTTCCTCCCCAGGTGCAGGACCCTACATTTTCCTTTACTGAACCTCATTAGGTTCCTCTCTGCCCAGCACTCCAGCCTGTCCAGGTCATACTGGATGGCAGCACAGCCCTCTGGCGTGTCAGTCACTCACACCTCCCAGTTTTCTATCATCAGCAAACTTGCTGAGGATACACTCTGTCCCCTCGTCTAGGTCATTGATGAATATGTTGAATAAGACCGGACCCACTATTGACCCCTGGGGAACACCGCTGGTTACAGGCCTCCAACTCAACCCTGCACTGTTGATCATGACCCTCTGAGATCTGTCACTCAACCAGTTCTCAATCCACTTCATTGTCCACTCATCCAACCCACACTTCCTGAGTTTCCTAATGAGGAAGTTACGGGAGACAGTGTCAAAAGCTTTGCTGAAGTCAAGGTAGATGACATTCACTGCTCTCTATTCTTTCACGGACATGCACACGCGCACGCGGGTAAATACACGAACATGCGGACAGATACATGCACATGCCATACACAGCCCCGTGCGCGTGTCTAGAAGGGTCCCTTCGGAGAGCCGGCCAAGTAACGACCATCCCACCAATATGGCTACAAGTCGTCCTCCCTTTACTGCTCCGGACAGCTCAATATATACAGTTAAGCAGTGTCCCCGCGCCTGCCCCTTAACAGAGTTGGTCAGTTACAGGTTTACACGTGCCAGTGTTTTATTGAGTAGTGCCATTCAACTATGCAGGCGGCTCTCGCTCCCCCCTTCTCCCCCTGGCAAGTCTCTTCACAAAACAGATAAACCTCCTCCTCCCCGTGCCCCAAGGCAGCTCCAAGGACAGAGCCTTTGTTTAGGCCTAAGCTGGGTTGTCCACACCTTCGAAGGGATACCGCGCCCCTGCTCCACAAGAAATTCCTCTACAGGGAGCAATGGGATTGATGGCATGGAAAGATCTGATGCCTTGTTCCTGGTAGGAATGAAGCACATGGATGGTGAGATCTCTTTGCTAGACAACAGTCTGAGGCTTCGATTATATTCTGATCTTCACCTGCTCTTTGGATAATGATTTCCTTGACAGCACGTCTGATGTCAATGGTGATAGAACCACAGCACAGCCATGGCTGGATCTTTGGTGGTGCTTCTAGGGCAAGAGTGGTGGGTCTTTCAAACCCCATGAAAAACAGGTCTGGGGTTTTGAGGGTCTCAAGTCTTAGATGGTGGGGAAACAAAAAGCCTCTTGGGCTTGGGAGACCTGCACTGAAGAGAAAAACTTCCAGGGAAAAGTAACAGTAGAAAAATTAAAGGCAGAATGAAGAATGGATAGAGAAAGGGTGAAAAGGGAGAAGTCTCTCCAGCAAACACCATAGCACCATACCATGCCTGAGAGTGATGACAACAACCCAAACCCGGGGGGGGGGGGCTCCTGGTTCATGAAAAGGCTTTGTTTGAGCTTTATTTACACTGATGTTTAACCTGTGTTTATTTTGCTCCTTTGTTTTCTGCCTCCCTGTAATTTTCTCTCTTCTCCTTTTTACCCCCTTTCTCAAAAAAAAAAAAAAAAAGAAAAAAAGGCAAGGTAGAGAAAATAATTCACTTAAAATGGAAATGAAACATTTCAATTTTCCAATTCTATGGGGAGAAAACAAGAAAATAGGTAAAAACCCCAGATCCAAAGAGCAGCCATTTGGGAGGTGAGAAAGAAAACACTGTGTCAATATTTTGTCAGAGCAGATTTCAGGTACGTGGCCCAGGACTTTCTTTGGAGGAAAGCAGGAAGCAGTTTTCCCTCTTCCCACAAAAGTGGGGATTTTTTGGGAGCTCACAGCTGCTCAGAAGGATGTAGTGCCCTCCTGAACTTGTCTAAGAGGAATCACAATTTATTGTGGCAGAGGGGAACAGGGGGTTGTGATACTCCCATTCAAGTTTCATAATTTTGCTAAAACTGAATTCTTTTGCATCAAGGAGTTTCATTCTCTGTTTGGACAGGCAGGGCAGCTTACAAAATAAAGTCATTTTTCAGACACATGGTAGCTGTTGCAAAATGGAGGCTAGTGATATTTTGCTGCAGTGAGTTGGGAGTAAGATATTGGGGCTGATTGAATGCTTCCTTCAAATTACACTTTTAACTGCACATCTTCAACATTGACCCTGTGCCACCCTACAGAGCAGGTGAGGATTTGGCTTTAGGATATTTCACATCATCCTTTTTCAAGAATGACCCAAAACTCATCTTTTCTCATGGTGGAGGCTCCATCCCTGGGAGGCATTCAGGGTCAGGCTTGATGGAACTCTGAGCAACCTGATCTAGTTAAAGCTGTCCCTGCTCACTGCAGGGGGATTGGACTAGATGACCTTTAAAGGTCCCCTCCAACCCAACACATTCTATGATTCTATGATCCTGCCCACATTTTTAGGGAGTGGAGGTTTTGGTGCTGGTCCCGCCTGATGCTCTCCCCATCCCAGCATCCCACCAGTGGCTTTGGGATGCAACCACGGCTGGGGCAAAAGAAAAGCCCCCTCCTGGTATCACACTCAGCAGCAGTCCTGCTGCAAAACTCCACAGTTTCTGTCACTAACTGATGCCGTTACAATATTTTATCTGTGAAATCCACTCCTTGATCTCTAGGTGGCTTTACACTAACCAAAAATAAGGCAAGGTCGATGACCCGCCTGCATTCCCATATCCTAGGGCTGGAAACCCAGAGAAACAACCCTCCATTGGACTTGTCGGTGATTAATTACCTTGAAATCACAGCTGGGCAATTTAATTTTGGCATTACATCCAGATGATTTGACTTTTTTTGGTCTTCCCAGGGCCCATTTCCCTGCCGTGGGACAGATGCTGGCCATGTGGGCAGGGTCCAGCCAAGGTGACAGAGTCCAGTATGGTCAGGAAAACCACAAAATTTGGTGGTTTTGTCTTTTTACCTGTTTTGGGGGGCACTTTCCCCCATTCTGGGGGATGCAGGGGAGAGTGGGTCCATATCATCAGGCTCTGGTGCCTTCTCACCACCTGCTTCCAGCCTGGGCTTTCGGAGCTAAAATGTCAGTGGCCAAATTGCATTTAAAAATCATGAATATTATCTCATTTGAAGACTGGATGATGCTGCTGAGAGCCCTCACCTCCAGCCACATACTCCCCTCTATGTTCCATCCTTTCTATGAGGCTGGGAGAGGGTCAGGCTGAGCCTGGAGCACCAGGAATTAAGGTGTTTCCTCCATAGGCACAGGGAAAGGAAGGATGTGGGTGTAAAGTTAATTTTGAAGCATTTTTGAGAACTTTTCTGAGCATTTTAGAGTTTTGCTATGCCCCTGCACAAGCTGGGAATGCTGGTCCAGGGCAAGACCTTGGATTTGCCATCAAAGGATGAAGGAGCTCAGCATCACCTCTCCAAAAACTTGGCCACAGCTGCTGCTTACCGGGGTATAACAACACTTTGGGCTGGCAGGAAGCTCAGACCCTATGTTTCAGCAGCATCCCAGCCACAGTAAAGGTCCTCAAACACTCTCAGGAGGTGTGGAGGACAGTCAGGTGTGCACCAGGGGCACATCCTTCTTTTGCAATGAAGGAGATGAACTAAATAGCATTTTCAACTCGCCAAGTCTTGTCTGAAACATGCTGTGAGCTGCCTTTTGAAGTTATCCCTATTTTCATTAGGATTTACTCACTGTGTTTTGTCTTCTGCTCTGGGTGTCTTAAACCTCCAGCCTGCTGTTCATCTTCTCACTGTTAACTTCTGATGACTTGAGTCTGCCCTGGGTCACCTGTGAGGAGTGCTCCCATTCTCAGTAAAACCCACACGCATAACTAAATTGGATTTATTATGAAATGAAAGCCCCCCCAAGTTTAAAAGTTCCGGTATCGGTTGAGAAGAGCAGCTACTGCATTACACCCAACCCTTAACAAAGAATAGTGATCCATATTGTATTATACACTCACCCATATAAAGATGAGGACTCTCAATCTCGAGGAGTTACCTTGGCTGGTGTCCCAAACCAAGGGGGAGGCTGTGCCCAACTGCAGGACCTGCTGCTCTAAAAGGACATGCTCCAACACGCCCCCAGCAGGACCCCATTTTAAAGCTCAGTCCAATCTGAGCTGTGGTCAATCAAAATCACATCAGCCTCCCATTGGCTGCCAGCCAGCTTCCTGGGTGTACCCCTAGGCTGGTGGGCTAGGCTCAAACTAGCCAGAAACTTCCAGCAGTTTCTCTGAAATCTGCCTGGCAACTGCTGTGAGGGGAGGCAGCCCAGGCTAGGGGGATGCACCTGCCACATCACCCCAAAGGCCACCTGCATCCATCTCCCTACCTCTGTGGGAGACAACTCTGTGAGGGTGGTGAGGTACTGAATGAGGTTGCCCAGAGAAGTTGTGGAAGCCCCTTCCCTGGAAGTGTTCAAGGACAGGTTGGACAGGGCTTTGAACAATCTGGTCTAGTGGAAGGTGTCCCTGCCCATGGCAGGGGGGTTGGAACTAGATGGTCTTTAAGGTTCCTTCCAACTCAACCCATTCTATGATTCTATGACAGTGGTCTTCAAATCCAGGGGGAACCCATGAGGTTCTTATGAAAATAAAATGAAAAAAATAAAACCTAACTGAATGAAGAATGATATCAAGATTTTATACCTCCCTGCAGCTGCAGAGGGGCAGCATGCTCTTCTTCAGTCCCTTAATCACATCCCAGGGATCAGATGTCAGGGTCTGAGGTGGTGGCATGGGCTTGGTTGCACAAGAGGAGACCAAGGGCTGTACTGGGGCTGTCTGATGGTCATCAGCAAGAATACATTTACTATATATCCATGGTAAATGAGTGCATCAGCACAGGTAAACACCCAGTCTTCAATTATTCCAGGGAAGACATCTGCTTACTTGCTCCAGCCTAAGTAATGCATTTCAGCAGCTTCACACCGCTCCTGGAGCCAACAGACACCAAAAAGCTGAAAGATTTTGTTAGGTGTTACGGCACGGGTTGAGTGTCTGGTTATTTAGTACATCCTGGGGTTGCCAGAGCAAACTTCTGCCTGGCCCCAAGTACCTGGGGAAGGTTGTCCCCCATCTACACTGCTTCCTCTACACACTCCTGGCTTCCACATCTGGCTTTATCCTGGGTCAGACATGATTTGTGGACACTTAGTGACTCCCAGTGATTGGATTTTACATCCTTTCAGGGACTTCTTTTAATGAGAGGTATTTGGGGGGCTGGTCAGGCAAAGCACAGAAACGGGAGTATTTCTACAAGCTGGTGCTCTCATGTCTGATTGGCCACCAAGATTTTGTCTGGATAATGTCCATCACTCACCTGTCCAGAGCCAAAACCAGTTCTCTGAAGAGCTCTGGTCCTTCCACAGACTGAGGGTAAGCTCCTGTCACTGTCTGCCCAACCTAATGTTCAGTCTGGGATTGGAAATGTGACACTAACAATCCAGGAAACACATAACCATCAGAAACAAAAATGAATTGGCACAATACCCAAACCTGTCATTTTTCTGTCCTTTGGATGCACCTCATAGAAAAGTAGGGCTCGTCTCCCACCTTTTCTGAGAGACCATCCCTACCAGAAATGTGTTCACAAGCCAAGGTTTTGGCCATGTAACTCCACCATACTGGAGATGACCCTTCTGCTCAGTGGTTGGGGATTTCCTCCAGAAGAAGGAGGCAAAGCTGGAGGAACAGTTAAGAAGCCACCTACCAGTTGCCCTCGATGACGTCCCACTCCCATGAGTTGCATTCTGTCGTGGTTTGACCCTGGCCGGCCGCCAGGTACCCACACAGCCGCTCACTCACTCCCCCTTCACTGCTAGACAGGGGGAGAAAATATTTCCAAGGGCTCAGGGTTTGAGATAAGGACAGGGAGATCACTCTCATTTACCGTCCCGGGCAAAACAGACTCGATTTTAGGGAAATTAGGTACATTTATGAAAAGAACTAATCAGAGAGGAGTAGTGAGAAGTGAGAAAGAGCAAATAGATCTTAACAAACAGAACACCTTCCCCCCATCCCTCCCTTCTTCCCGGGCTTAACATCAATCCCGGTTTCTCCACCTCCTCCCCCCAAGGTGCGCAGGGGGACGGGGAATGGGGGTTACGGTCAGTTCATCCGACGTTGGTTCCACCGCTTCTTCACTCCGGGGGAGGACTCTTCACTCTTCCCCAGGGCCATTGTGGGGTCCCTCTCACGGGAGACAAGCTTCACACTGTTCTCCGGCGTGAGTCGTCCCACGAAGGGCAATTCACCACAAACTACCCAACGGGAGACACCTCACGAGGGGCAGCCCAACCCTCGTGAGTCTGAGGCGCAGTCCTTCAGGGGAAACTGCTCCAGCGTGAGTCCCCCGCAGCATCCCAAAAGTCCCACCGGCCAACCTGCTCCAGCGTGGGCATTCCTCTCTTCCACGGGCTACAGGTTCCGGCAGCGACTTGCTCTGATGCGGGCTTCCCACGGGCTACAGTCCCCTTTCAGGCATCCACCCACACGGCGTGGAGTCCCCGGTGGACATCTACGCGGTGATCCTCACGGCGGACATCTGCACCTCGCCCATGGGCTGCAGGGGGACAACCCGCTTCACCATGGTCTTCACCACGGACCCGGGGGACTCTCTCTGTTCCGGTGCCTGGAGCTCATCCCCCCCCCCCTCCTTCTTCACTGACCTTGGTGTCTGCACAGATTCTCACTCCTCCACCTCTGTGCCAGCTGTTATGGCGCAGTTCTTTTTCCCCGTTCTTAAATATGTTTTCACAGAGGCGTTCCTCTCCTATCACTTTACTGATAGGCTCAGCCTTGGCCAGCTGCGGGTCCCTCTTTGGAGCCGGCTGGCATTGGCTCTATCAAACTTGGGGAGCTTCTGGCAGCTTCTTGCTGAAGCCACCCTGCAGCTCCCCCCCCCTGCCGCCAAAATCCGGCCAGGCCAAACCAAAACACATCCTCACTGGTACTCTGAGTGTTGTGAGGATGCCTCCATGGTTCCCTGCTTCCACACAAGGGAGGTGGGAAGCTGGTAAGTGAGCCTACCAGGGGTAGTGCCCTGCTAGACCTACTGTTTGCGAACAGGGAAGGGCTGGTGGAAGATGTGGTGGTCGGAGGTCGCCTTGGCCACAGCGACCATGATATGATAGAATTTTGAATATGTGGTGAAGTTAGGAGGGTTGTCAGCAAAACCTCAGTCTTGGACTTTCGGAGGGCTGACTTTGGGCTATTCAGGATGCTGGTTCGAAGAATCTCTTGGGAATCAGCCCTTAAAGACAAAGGGGCCCAGGAAGGCTGGGCTTACTTTAAGAATGAAATTATGAAGGCACAGGAGAGAGTCATCCCTATGCACCATAAAATGAGCCATCGGGGAAGAAGACCAATGTGGTTGAGCAGGGAGCTTTCGCAAGAACTCAGAGAATAAAAAAGAGTGTATCAACTCTGGGAAAAGGGGCAGGTGAATCAGGAAGCGTTTAAGGATATGTCCTGGGTTTAGCTAAAAACCCAGTCCTGTTTAGTGATTTTTACTTTCCAGTTTAGTGTCTTCTAAAAGGCTGCCCATTCTGAAGTCAGCGGCGTGTTTTTGCAGACAGTGTGTGCCACTGGCAGTGATAACACCTCATGTTTACAGTTACTGCCTGGGACTGGGATGCAGAAAGGCTCTTGCTTATACTTATTCCTATAGTGACCAAGGCCATTGCTGGCTCTTGTGTGCCACGCTGGGGGTGCTGGGTAGTAAGAGGGGGGGCACAAGGAAGTAAAAGGTTGCACCTCCGAGGGGTAATAGACAGGACAGGTGACCAACGAGAGTATTCCATCCCATATACGTCATATCTAGTATAAATTGAGTGATCACAGGAGTTTTGGCCCTTTTTCTTCGTTTCGCGTTTTCTGCAATGGCCGGTGTCCAGAGAGGACTCCATCTGACCTCTTGCTTTTGATCCGGATCCTGAGTTCCCGAATCCAGGTCCCTATATCCAGCTCCCGCCGCCGCTGAGCCTGGGGTTTCCCCAGTGCCTCCTGCTCTGCAGCACCAGTGGGGATTGCTATCGGGGGAGGGAGTTGGGTTTGATATCGGGCTACTATCTATAGTTGTATATAATTCTTTACTTTTATCTTTTTACCATTATTTCTATTATTTTCATTAAAGCTGTTCTAGTTTTTTTCTTCTCTCATCTGTAAGTCTCTCTGCCTCATTCCCTTTTCTCTTCCTGTTTTAGGGGGGGGAAGAGGGGGTTAGAGAGCGTCTGTCCACGTTACTGGCCGGCCCAGCCCTAACCCGCGACAGGATATTGTAAGGTCACGCAGAAAGAGAATTAGAGAAGCGAAAGCTCAGTTAGAATTTAATCTGGTCATCTCTGTAAAGGATAATAGAAAGTGCTTTTATAAATACATTAATAACAAAAAGAGGGTTAGGGAAAATCTCTCCTCCTTATTGGATGAGGGGGGGGAACACAGTAACAGAAGATAAGGAAAAGGCTGAGGTACTTAATACCTTCTTTGCCGCAGTCTTCAACAAGAAGACTTGCTGTCCCCAGGACCGCTGGACTCCTGAGTTGGTAGACAGGGATGGGGAGCAGAATACCCCTCCTGTAATCCAGGAGGAAGCAGCTAGTGACCTGCTGTGCCACTGAGATCCCAGCAAGTCCATGGGTCCGGATGGGATTCATCCTAGGGTGCTGAGGGAGCTGGCAGAAGAACTGGCTAAGCCGCTCTCTATCATTTGTCATCAATCCTGGCTAACTGGGAATGTCCCAGGTGACTGGAGGTTGGCCAATGTGATGCCCATCCATAAGCAGGACCAGGAGGAGAACCCAGCATGACGCCCATTTATAAGAAGGGCCAGAAGGATGACCTGGGGAACTATAGGCCTGTCAGCCTGACCTCGGTGCCTGGCAAGGGTATGGAGTGGATCATCCTGAGTGCCATCAAGCGGCATGTAGGGGACAACCAGGGGATCAGGCCCAGCCAACATGGGTTTAGGAAAGGAAGGTCCTGCCTGACCAAGCTCATCTCCTTCTACGACTGGGTGACCTGTCTAGTGGATGAGGGGAAGGCTGTGGATGTGGTCTACCTGGATTTCAGCAAAGCCTTTGACACAGTCTCCCACAGCATCCTTCTGGAAAAGCTGGCAGCCCATGGCTTGGACAGGTGCACCCTTCGCTGGGTAAAAAACCGGCTGGATGACCAGGCCCAGAGAGTGGTGGTGAATGGCGCTGCATCTAGTTGGCGCCCGGTAACCAGTGGTGTCCCCCAGGGATCAGTACTGGGTCCGGTCCTGTTCAACATCTTTACTGACGACTTGGACGAGGGGATTGAGTCTACCCTTAGTAAGTTTGCAGATGACACCAAGCTGGGGGGGGGAGTGTCGATCTGCCGGAGGGTAGGAAGGCACTGCAGAGGGACCTGGACAGGCTGGGTCGATGGGCTGAGGCCAGCGGGATGAAGTTCAACCAGACCAAGTGCAGGGTCCCACACTTTGGCCACAATAACCCTCTGCAGTGCTACCGACTGGGGGAGTGGCTGGAGAGCGGCCCGGCAGAGAGGGACCTGGGAGTACTGGTTGACAACCAGTTGAACATGAGCCAGCAGTGTGCCCAGGTGGCCCGGAAGGCCAATGGCATCCTGGCTTGCATCAGGAACAGTGTGACCAGCAGGAGCAGGGCTGTAATTCTGCCCCTGTGCTCAGCACTGGGGAGGCCTCACCTCGAGCCCTGTGTGCAGGTCTGGGCCCCTCACTGCAAGAAAGACCTTGAGGTGCTGAAGCAGGTCCAGAGGAGAGCAACGAGGCTGGGAAAGGGACTGGAGGGAAAGTCCTGTGAGGAGAGGCTGAGGGAGCTGGGGGTGTTTAGCCTGGGGAAGAGGAGACTCAGGGGGGACCTTATCACTCTCTACAACTGCCTAAAGGGAGGGTGTAGTCAGGTGGGGGTCGGGCTCTTCTCCCTGGCAACCAGTGACAGGACGAGAGGGCACGGCCTAAAGCTGCATCAGGGCAGGTTTGGGTTGGATCTCAGGCAGCCCTTCCTCACGGAGAGGGTGCTCAGGCACTGGGATGCGCTGCCCAGGGAAGGGCTGGAGTCACCGTCCCTGGAGGTGTTTAAGGAAAGGCTGGATGTGGCACTGAGTGCCGTGGTCTGGCCGATGTGGTGGAGTGTTGCGTCCTGCTATTTGGGTATGCTAGTAAAGAACTAAACAAGTCAGTAAGTAGGAGTCATGCAAAGGACAAAGCGTTGATACGGCAAGACCTTGAAACTGCAAAATTATCAACTTTAAGGAGGCAGTTGGACGAAACACAGGATATGCATGCTTGTCAGGCAGTTACCAATCAATGGAGTCAGAGTGGCGCGTGAACAGCTCATGCTGGGCAGCCTGTAGCCGATCACAATATGCATGATGCGTGCTAAGGAAAGCAAGAACAGTATAAATGTGTGCTACTTTTGCAATAAAGCAGCGATTATTGGAACATCGTATTGGTGTCGAGTCGTCCGTCCTCACATGGATCCCCACAGTGGGGTTGGGTCATTGGCTGGACTTGATGATCTCAGAGGTCTTTTCCAGCCTCAACAATTTTGTGATTCCGTGATTGTGATATTTTGGCTTGAGGGTTTCAGACTTGCTGAACGCAGGTGTTCGCTTATCTGTTGTGCAGACCCTGAGAACAGAGGAAAACAAGGCCTACACAGTGAGAACCAGCCGAAGGAGGGAGTCTTGTGACGACAGGACGGCCCTGTTTTGGCTAAGGAGCAAGGCCGCACGGAAGACTAACAATGTGAACCATCCTGCACATAGATAAGTTGTTGCAAAATAAAATCCTGAAGGCCACAGGGCCCAGAGTGGAAATTTTTATCTTAATATCCCTATATGACTATAGTCACCCACTCTTCGCTCAAATCATGCCGAATGCCACCCCGGGGAGGGGGGGCAGGGGGTGTGAAAGATAGTATATAAGGAGCATAGAGGGTAGGTGTCGTTGGGAGGAGAAGACCCCAGAAGAGGAAGAGGCGGTCGACGGGCTGTGCTCCTTCTCCTTCACCCAAGACAGGGACGCCTTCTTGGTAAGAATTGCGCTTCCACCTTTTGGTGTGTAATACCCGGGATAGTATTTTGCTAGCATTAGTATCGTATATTAGCGCTACTGCAGAGAGTGAATTTATCAACGGCAACTCCGAATCTTGTATCTGTCGCTTCAATAAATTACCTATTGTTAGTTACCTTGCAAATTGTCTCAGTGCAAGTCCTTAAACGGGGCTCTGAAAATTCAGTGCAAGCCCTTAGTGGGGCTCTGAAAACTCAGTGCAAGTCCCTAACGGGGCTCTGAAACAAGCAAGTGCTTAGGTGGGGTACGTGCCTCTCACAGCCACATACCTTTCATGCGACAGTGATTCCATGAAGCTGAGCAAGTGCAGTCCCTCACCTTCAAAAGCCAACCCTGAATGCTCAGAAGAACCACCGTTTTGCCCATATCTATTCATTAACTCACATCATCCCTGCTTTTTTTAAAGTGCAAAACGTGTTTCTTAGGGTGCCCTTCCCTCTTGCTGCAAGACAAGGAGGGGGTATCCTCCTCCTGGGATGTGTTACTGACCAAGAGAAGAAGGAAATCCCACCCAATGAGGTGGTTTCCAGTGCACTGCTGGGGGAAAAAAATTAAGAGTATTTTAGGATGCAGATAAATATGCTGGTGCTACCATTAGAAAAAGATACTTTTCCATGTCAAGCTTAAGGTAGACACACAAGGATCTGGCAGAAAGGAAATAGGAAAGATTTCTGTGTCTGTGATCATGGGCCAGCCAAAACCTGCCAGTGTTACAAAGCCATGGACAAAGCAAATGTGATCCTCAGCTGTATGAGATGGCATTTGGTCAAAGGCACATGTAGGAATCCCCCTGGAAAAGGCACCAGCCAGGCTCTAGGAGTTCTGCATTCAATTTGTGTCACCTACAGCAATGAAAAATGAATTTGACAGAGGACTCTTACTTATTTCTTTTTCCAGCTCTGATGTGGTTGCCCTGGATTCGCTCAAAGCCACTGATGCAGCTAGTAAATGTAGAAAATTATCTAAAATTAAACTTTCAAACAGTTTTCCCCTACCCACTCCAGCTTTGTCCCGAGATTTACTGCCTGAAAGTTCCTTCCTTCCCAGTAGCTGGCACTCAATTCTAATTTTAAACTGAGTTACAAAACCAGACTAACTAGCTCCAAGAAAAAACTTCCAAAGGACATTTATGAATCAGTAGTTGTAAGGACTCCCAGGAATGCATTTATACTTTCATAAGCTCCCTGGTACCAGACTACAGAGTGTGTGTGTGGGTGAACCTCAGTTGTTATTTAGTTTCAGTAAAAAGAGGACGTTCACCTTATTTGAACAAAAGAAAAAAATAAATGCAGTGTTTGGCCATTATAAGATTGCATTTTGCAGGTGTGCTGTTCCTTTCCTTTACAGACAGAAGGGAAAATCCATCCCTGTGATGCTCTGGAGAGAAAGCCACAGCAGCTGACATTCACAGGTGACGACCCTAAAAAGGAGGGAAAACCAAGTAGTATTTCATCAGAGGACACCATTTACAGATTCTCCAGGGAACTGGGGAACTAATTCACTTAGTAAAACCCTTTCTTTTCCCATTTTAAGGCAGACAAACTATTTTTTTTAGTCACAAAATTAATCTGCATTGCAATGATTTTATTGGGAAAAGCAATAGAAAAACTAACCTGTTTGGGTAGTTTTTGTCAGTTCTCATATTCACAGAATCACAGAATCACAGAATGTTAGGGATTGGAAGGGACCTCGAAAGATCATCAAGTCCAATCCCCCTGCCGGAGCAGGAACGCCTAGATTATGCTACACAGGAACGTGTCCAGGCAGGTCTTGAATGTCTCCAGAGAAGGAGACTCCACAACCTCCCTGGACAGCCTGGGCCAGTGTTCCGTCACCCTCACTGAGAAGAAGTTTCTTCTCGAGTTTAAGCGGAACCTCTTATGTTCCAGTTTCAGCCCATTACCCCTTGTCCTATCATTGGTTGTCACCGAGAAGAGCCTGGCTCCATCCTCGTGACACTCACCCTTGATATATTTGTAAACATTAATGAGGTCACCCCTCAGTCTCCTCTTCTCCAAACTAAAGAGCCCCAGCTCCCTCAGCCTTTTCTCATAAGCGAGATGTTCCACTCCCTTCATCATCTCTGTGGCTCTGCGCTGGACTCTCTCCAGCAGTTCCCTGTCTTTCCTGAACTGAGGGGCCCAGAACTGGACACAATATTCCAGATGGGGTCTCACCAGGGCAGAGTAGAGGGGAAGGAGAACCTCTCTTGACCTACTAACCACCCCCCTTCTAACACACCCCAGGATGCCATTGGCCTTCCTGGCCACAAGGGCACACTGCTGGCTCATGGCCATCCTGCTGTCCACCAAGACTCCCAGGTCCCTTTCCCCTACACTGCTCTCTAATAAGTCATTCCCCAACTTATACTGGAACCTGGGGTTGTTCCTACCCAGATGCAAGACTCTACATTTACCCTTGTTATATTTCATTAAATTTTTCCCCGCCCAACTCTCCAGCCTGTCCAGGTCTCGCTGGATGGCAGCACAGCCTTCTGGCGTGTCATCCACTCCTCCCAGCTTGGTGTCATCAGCAAACTTGCTGATAGTACTCTCTAGTCCCTCATCCAAGTCATTGATGAATATATTGAATAATACTGGTCCCAGTACCGACCCTTGAGGGACTCCACTGGATACAGGCCTCCAACCAGACTCCGCCCCATTGACCACGACTCTTTGGCTTCTTCCCCTTAGCCAGTTCACAGTCCACCTCACTACCCGAGAGTCTAGACCACAGTTCCTCAGTTTAGCAGCAAGGATGCTGTGGGAGACTGTGTCAAATGCTTTACTGAAGTCAAGGTAGACCACATCCACCGCTCTGCCATCATCTATGTAATAGAAGATGTACAATGTTTGTTCATGAAAGCTACCTGATAAGGAAGTGATAAATCTCGTGGAATGCTAGGGAGTGATAGACCTTGTGGAATGCTATAGTGTGCTAGGGTGCGAACCGCAGTATCTGGCCAAAGAACTTATCCAAATAAGGGGGAGGGAAGGGGAATTTTACAACTAGAAGAATTAATCAGCAGGCCACCTGATGAAGATGATGAGCCTTCCTCTTCAACAACCACAAGGAGGAAGAAAAAGACCCCCTAGCAACAACAGAAGCATGCGCAGACTACCAGTAACGACGTGGTACCCGGAAATACCACCCGGAGCTTATAGACTCTATAGGCTATAAAAATCGCGGTCTCGTCGCTAACGGTTGCGAGCCGTTGGAGGAGCTGAGGCTCCCCGGCCGCCCAGCGCTGTTTTGCTTATCGCTGCTTGCTGATTATCTTAATTGGCAATAAAAACTTTGACTATTGTCTCAACCCGGAGTTTGAGTCTCGTCCATTTATAACAATCTATCCACCTTGTTATATCCTCGTAAAAGGCTATGAGGTTAGTCAAGCACGACTTCCCCTTGGTGAAGCCATGTTGACTGTCTCTAATGACCCTCTTATCCCTGATATGCCTTGAGATGGCACCAAGGATAAGTCCTTCCATCACTTTCCCAGGGATGGAGGTGAGGCTGACCGGTCTATAGTTTCCCGGGTCCTCCTTCTTGCCCTTTTTGAAGACTGGAGTGACATTTGCTTCCCTCCAGTCCTCAGGCACCTCTCCCATCTCCCAAGACTCGGCAAAGATGATGGAGAGTGGTCTAGCAATGACATCAGCCAGCTCCCTCAGCACCCGTGGATGCATCCCGTCTGGACCCATGGATTTATGGATGTCCAGATTGCTTAATTGGTCCCTAACCCAGTCCTCATCGACTAAAGCAAATTCCTCCACTGCCCTGACTTCCTCTGGGGCCTCAGGGGAACGGGGCTCCTCAGGACAGCCTCCGGCAGGGTAGACAGAGGCAAAGAAGGCATTCAGTAACTCTGCCTTCTCTGTATCTTCTGTCACCAAGGCACCCACCCCATTCATCAGTGGGCCTACATTGCCTCTGGTGTTAGTTTTATCTGCCACGTATTTGAAAAAGCTCTTCCTGTTGCCCTTGACCCCTCTCGCCAGGTTCAATTCTAGGGAGGCCTTTGCTTTCCTAGTTGCCTCCCTACATCCTCGGACAAAAGCCTTATATTCTTCCCAAGTGGCCAGCCTCGCCTTCCAAGATCTGTAAATTCTCCTCTTGGCCTTGAGCTTACCCAGCAGATCCCTGTTTAGCCACGCAGGTCTCCTGGCTCCCTTCCTTGACTTCCTACGTGTCGGGATGCTCTGATCTTGAGCACGGTAGAAGCAGTCCCTGAACGCTAACCAACTATCTTGGGCCCCTTTACCTTCAAACAGCCTTGCCCATGGGATTTTCTCGAGTAATTGCTTGAAAAATCCAAAGTTTGCCCTGGCAAAGTCCAGGGTTGCAATTCTGCTTGCTATTTTGTTTCTGCTACATGAGATCCTGAGCTCCACCATTTCATGGTCACTGCAGCCAAGGCAGCCCTCAACCTTTACTGCTTCAACCAGATCCTCCTTGTTAGCGAGGATGAGGTCCAGCAGTGCTCCTCTCCTAGTCGGCTCCTCCACCATTTGCATCAGAAAATTATCATCGATGCACTGGAGGAACCTCCTGGACTGTGGCTGGCTGGCTGAGTTGTCCTTCCAGCAAACATCAGGGAAGTTAAAATCCCCCATGACAACCAGGGCCTGTGATTGTGAGACCGCTCTCAGCTGCCTGTAGAAGGCCTCATCAACTTCCTCACCCTGATCTGGTGGCCTGTAATAGACACCCACAACAGTATCTCTCCTGCCAGCCTGCCCCTTAATTCTAACCCATACACTCTCAACTTGCTCCTCATCCATGCCTGGATGGTATTCAAGACATTGTAGTTGCTCTTTCACGTAAAGAGCGACTCCACCACCTCGCCTGGCTGGCCTGTCTTTCCTGAAAAGGACATAGCCACCCATGACCACATTCCAGTCATGTGAGCTGTCCCACCATGTCTCTGTAATTGCCACCAGATCAAAATCTCCTGCCCGAACCCAGGTTTCTAGCTCCTCCTGCTTATTCCCCATGCTGCGTGCATTGGTGTATAAGCATTTCAGGGAGCAAGCTGAGCACACTGATCTCACCCTAGGGGGATGGGAGGCCACCCGGTCCTCAGAATTTCTAGAACACTGCCCCACTGCAATCCCCAGAAATGACAATTCCCACAAAGCCAAGTGGCTTCTACATAAAAGCGAAGCATCCCAAGCCACAAGGGATGTACTGAGTGCTGCAGGAGAAATTTTAAGCTTTCTATTTGGTATATTCTGAAGTCTGAAGGCTCTGGGTATCTCAGAGACGGAGGAAAAAAAAGAATCAGGAGATGATACTTTAGCTCCTTCCACACCTGCGCTAAACTCCACAGTGATGTTCTCCCTGAGCTGGTGATACACGTGAAATAAACTCTGAGTCTGGTGCTCATCTCCAGAACCAGACCCCAAATTTGTATTTTCAAGCTTCACAAAAGCCAAGAACACAGTGGGGCTGAAAAGCCAACTCCGCTCTCATTATCTATCTTGACATTATAAATACATGTGTTCTGGTTTGAGCTAAACAGAACCAATTCTGTTCAGTGATTTTCACTTCTCAGCTCAGTCTCTTCTAAGAGGCTGCACGTTCTGAAGTCAGCAGCGTGTTTTTGCAGACAGTGTCTGCTACTGGCAGTGATAACACCTGATGTTTGCAGTCACTGCCTGGGGCTGGGATGCAGAAAGGCTCTTGCTGATACTTATTCCTACAGTGCCCAAGGCCACTGCTGGCTCTTGTGTGCCACACTGGGGGGGCTGGGTAGTAAGAGGGAGGCACAAGGAAGTAAAAGGCTGCATCTCCAGTAAGCAACAGACAGGACAGGTGACCAACAAGACTATTCCATTCCATATACGTCACATTCAGTATAAAATTGAGGGATCATGGGGGTTAGGCCTCTTCTTCAATAGCCAGGATCCGAGGAGGACTCCGTCCATTCTTCTGCCTTTGATCCTGAGTTCCCGAATCCAGCTCCCTGTATCCAGCTCCCGCCGCCGCTGAGCCTGGAGTTTCCCCAGTGCCTCCTGCTCTGCAGCACCAGTGGGGATTGCTATCGGGGGAGGGAGTCAGGCTCAATATCGGATTTGTGTATGTATATATATATATATATTTGTATATAGTTCACTATTTTTTATTATTTCCTTATTATTTCTATTATTGTTTTATTAAAGTTGTTTTAATTTTCTTTTCCAATCCATAAGTCTCTCTGCCTCATTTCCTTTTCCTTCCTGTTTGGGTTGGGAGAGGGGTTAGAGAGCGTCTGTCAGCATTCAGTGGCCAGCCCAGCCCTAACTCTTGACAACATATATAGATGGCTTTATTTATTTGCATCACTGAGAACTTTCTCATGTGATAAAAACATTAGAACTAAAGAAAACTCCTCTATTTAGTTGGAAAAGTAATGGATTTTATTTTTATTCCTACATCCATATTGTCTATGAGAAGACTGACAGGCAGCAGGACCCTAAGTTTAGCAGAGTGCAATTACACTTACCGTCCTTCTCTTTCCTTGTGGCTATAAATTCCCCAATATAATTTAGTGGTTCTCCAAACACTGTTCAGCCTGGAACTACCTCTCACAGTCTGTGAGGACCTGCCCAGAGCTTCATAGCTGGTCTACACAGCCATTTCAAATGGCAGTGGATCTGAGCTTGTCAGCACTATCTGGCTGTGTGAAAAAATCCAAGTGTAACACCGGTTCTTATACAAGCGTCCTCCCTGAGCAGAAGACAGCTGGGAGGATGGGACAAGGAGATGTAGTCAAGAAACATACTGGGGGGAAAAAACATCCCACACAAGTTGATATTGTTTAAATAATACACTCTATTTTATTTTGTCTTAAAATAGTTTAACCTTTATGCTACAGACTCGTTTCAAAAAACAGCAGGTCTCATCTTGCACCAAAAATATATATATTTTTAATATATATATATATAACACTTTGTTTTATTAATATTTTTTCTCCAAAGACCATTAAATACTAGATGGAAAATGAGAACTAAAATAAGGAGTGTCAATAATAATTTTTTTTTTTTCTAACTAGAGTAACATGTTTTAAACATTTTTATTCTAAGCAACGATTTGTCCTCACTACAGAAGATTCCAAGTTCATATTCCGGCAATTCAAGAACCATTAAGGGCTTGAACCAATGCACACTGAAGTCGATGGAAAGCTCCTCATCAACTCCAACAGGTTCTGGATCAGGCCCCAAGTGTATTGGTTCTTAGCCATACAACTGCTAACATTTCTCTTTCCTAAGAAGAGCAAAACCATCCAGGCTCTCATTAAAAAACCAAACAAACCAAAACCCACAAAAAATAAGAACCAAAACAAAAACACTTCCTAGCTATCCAGTGATTGTGGTTTTCAGATCACTACCCTTTCAAATTTGTCAAAAATTAGAGAAAATATGTAGTGCTTTAAATAAAAGAAAACCTGCATCAAACTATGATACGTGAATTGTTTTAAACAAACAGTGCACAAATGGAGGAACTTTGGTTAGGACACAGTCTTTTTTTATATATACATGGAAGTCACATCATATACAAACTGAAAAACAAGATAGTTTGCATTTTTCATGGAAGGACTACAAATGGGTCCCTGCAGCTTTCTTCAAAACTGATCTTTAAAAGCCTTTGTGAAACAGGATAAAGCAGCCACACTAAAACACTGCTCCAAAGCCACTTTTATAGCACGTGTTAGCCCACTAAAACAATGGCCGAGTTGTGCAATTAAAAATACAAGGAGAAAAGGTCGACAGCCAGTACTGATATAGCGCCCTGACAGAACTGGGCTTTTCCCTACTGCAGTGCAAATGAGCTCCGTCCACACACCGCTCCATCCCAGTCCCAGAGAAAGAAATCGGTCATGAGAAGCACCACGTACATTTTTCTGGCCATGCAATACACTTATGTTCAATGTTTTAGAAAGCTTGAAAGTGGAATATCAGTCCCTTACCTAGTTGTTCTTTAAAGTGCAGTCACAACCATTCTGCTTTTTAATACATTTTTTGTGTTACTAACTATAATACCACTGCTGGTTGGTTTTCTTTTCTTTAATTTATGTGACAACTTAGGTAATTTTTATTTTATTCCCCCCCCCCCCCCCCCGATAATATTATTGGAAGTCAAATAAATTTAGAAACCAGCCAACACAAAAAAGAAAACAGAACTTCCTCTGTCCTGACTACCCCCTATTCAGTCTTGAATGGCAAAGAAAATCTAATGATAGAGCTGTACAAAATTCCCACTAGAAACGTTTTCAATAAAAAGGAACATTTTAATTGCACAATAGACATTTAAAGTGAATATTATCTTATTAAAATCTAATCTTTGGTTTTTGCCTTGAGAAAAGCTCAAAATGATAGATGAGGGGCAGGAATGTCCATACACACTACAGAAACTACAACCTGCTAAAGTAAGTAGTTCCACTGATTTCGGTAGAGCAAATATTCTGGTAGAAAGCGTTTCCTGGATCATAACCTAAAAGCAATTCCAAAACTAGGATAAGAGACATGACCTAAAGCCAGGAAAATGGTGCAGATCTAGTTTAAAATAAAATAAAATAAAATAAAATAAAATAACCACAACCCCTGATCCTGCAACTTCTTTTGGGACAGAGTTTTAAGCACTTGAATGGCCCCATGAGTTTCAGTGAACTGTTCGAGCCTAACTCTGCACAGCTGCTAAAGTGCTTTGGCAGACTAGGGCTTTGCAAGGTGGGTTGTTTTTTTTGTTTTTTTTTTGAGATGGTTGATGCAAAATAAAGCAAGAGTAGAAATGAGGACTATGAGCAAGTTTAATTTCTCTCCTTCTTCTATTCCAGGCAAGACTTGCATATAGGTAAAAAAGTTCAGCTATATTTAAAAAGAAGAGAGATACCGGACCTTTTAATTACTTTTCTTTTTCTTGTGCTTTTGCAATAATCAGCTGCTACTAAGTCACTACTATTACTATTTTAAACTGTAACAAGCTGTGGGAAATGATGAGTGAAACACAGTAGTCAAGTAGACAGAAGACTGAGTATTGAGAAGATTGTAAACTATAAATTAAATTGAAAACAAAAAATCCTTTAATTAAAAGCTGTTCAGTGCACATTATGGGCTGGTTGTATTAAAGACAGTCCCTCCTGCTGGTAACATAGCCAAATCAGCTTGGGTATAAATACTCCTGGCCCAGTTTTCGGAAGTGTTGAATACCCCTAGTTCCACTGAAATCAGTGAGGACAAATAGCATTTCTCAAAATCACTGATGCTCACGCAGCAAAACACTAACTTCTAGTAACAAAGTCAAGATACTGATAAATTAAAAATGTTCTTAAGTTGGAGGTGGGAGAGGGTGGGAGGACGTAAGTTTGCACACAAGTTATTTCTTCAGATAAACACACATACAAGTTAGTAACTGTATATGTGTTTTAAATTTGGAGCTAATGGCTTTTAATTCTGGGAGGAATCCTCCTTTGAGAAGGCAAAACCATTTTAAATTATACTGAAATCATACTACATTCTTATGGAAATGAAAAATGTCACGAGTTTAAATTTTGTAATTCCAGGAACAGGGCTTCTGAAGCTGAAGCTTTAACAATGAACTTCTGTGACACAAAGGGGAGAAGGGTTGTGGACAGAAACCCTGTGATGCTGCGTTACAGTAGATATTTGCGTCTGGTATCCTCATCCAAAGTGAGATCTACCACTTCTGGGGGCGAAGACCAATTCTGCTGGGGTGTCACAGCTGTCCATGATTGTGTTTGCTGAGTGTTAATGTATTGGGAGCCTGAGCCATGCTTCCAGGAAGACACGCTCTGAATCACGCCTCCCCTGGGATGTTCACACCTGCAGCAAGGCAAAAAAACACAAAGGATTAAAGCTGCTATTGAATTCAAGCACAAGATTCATAGCTGCAATGTTTTAGCATTGTTAACATGTCCCTCTCCAAAACGTCATTGTAGATTTTCCATTTGTAGAGTCCGTGACATCTTAAATACCCAGTAACAAAGCTGAGACTAAACTTAAACTCAGGGGTGGTAGTGGAGACTAAATTAGTTTTAAAGAAGTGAATTCTGTCAGCGGGTTGATAGGGGAGAATGGCATCTAGTGAGAAGCAACCTTCCAAGGCCGTTAGGATGAGAGAGGCACCCTCTCAGGCTCGTTAGGACGCAATCAGTCAGAGGCCTCAGAATAAGGAGGATGAGCTGTTCAGTACCCGTTGTAAAAGAACATAAAACAAAGACAAATTGACAAGGACACTAGTGATAAGGGCAACTAACAAGGAACATCTGGTGATGAACCCCCTTGAGCAATTTAATGACAAAATTCCTTGCGAAAAAGTGCTGAGAACAACTAGTTTTGGGACGAGGGTAAAAAGTTCATCGTGAGGAAGACATACGGCCTTCATCCCTGAAGACCCCTGCCCAAGACCACCAGGAGGCACCGCGCAAGCGTCAAGAGGAGGAGCTGCTGACCACCGGAACCGAGTGCCTTTTTGGAACCGAGTGCCTTTTTCGGGATAGCTCATGAATATGTGTAGGCGTCTAATGAATATGTAACTTTCACTGCATATAACCAAGGTAACTGCATGGTTCAGGTGTGCACGTTTTCGGAGGAAGCTATTTCCCCCGTGCACCCGGCGCTGATTAAAACATACCTACTTTATAACCTTCCGGGTTATAGAGTCTTTATTCTGCATGTCAGGGTGTAAAGTGATATTCCTTACAAAATATGTGCATGGATCTCAAGGATCTTGAAGAAGTCTGCCCCATCATGTGCAGTACCATGTATTATTCAGAAGCATAGTTTTCTGGTAGCAGTTTTACCCACTGGACTTTTATAAAGAGAAAAATTTTAAGTGGAGCTTGGTGAGACAAAAAGAAAAGCTATCTTTCTATATGAAATCAAAACCATGTTAAAATAAGGACATAATGATACTTTCAATACAATAGAGATCCTGTAATTACATTATTACAGCCATTATATTTGATTTTTCTTTAGTGGTCTTAACTAAAAATTACAAACATGCTGGGAAATGCTGCTCACTGATAACAGCACAGCCCCACTTCAACAAAACATTTAAGCTTTCAGTGATTATAGTCAATGAGACTAAATAATGTATTTAAAGATAAGCATACACTCAAGTGCCTAGCTGAAGTGAGGTACAAATTACTTATTCACACAGTATTTTTACCTATTACATTCATAATAGATATGTGACAATGGAAGTACAAGCTAATAATAACTAGGAAAAAAACAACAAACAAAATAAAAACAGGCTTATTCCACTGTATGATGAAGTGGCAACAAGAATTTACTGGAGTCTTTAAGATGATCACTCCATTTCCAGCTGTAAATCCTAAACAAGTGCTAGTAAAATAGTTTCCCCGAAGGACTGCACCTCAGACTCACGAGGGGTGGGCTGCCCCTCGTGAGGTGTCTCCCGTTGGGCGGTTTGTGATGAATTGCCCTTCGTGGGACGACTCACGCCGGAGAGGGGAGCGTGAAGCTTGTCTCCCATGAGAGGGACCCCACAATGGCCCTGGGGAAGAGTGAAGAGTCCTCCCCCGGAGTGAAGAAGCGGTGGAACCAACGTCGGATGAACTGACCGCAGCCCCCATTCCCTGTCCCCCCTGCGCCGCTCGGGGGGAGGAGGTGGAGAAACCGGGATTGATGTTGAGCCCGGGAAGAAGGGAGGGATGGGGGGAAGGTGTTCTGTTTGTTAAGATCTGTTTGCTCTTTCTCACTTCTCACTACTCCTCTCTGATTGGATCTTTTAATAAACGTACCTCATTTCCCCAAAACTGAGTCTGTTTTGCCCGGGACGGTAAATGAGAGTGATCTCCCTGTCCTTATCTCGAACCCTGAACCCTTTGGAATATTTTCTCCCCCTGCTTAGCAGTGAAGGGGGAGTGAGAGAGCGGCTGTGTGGGTACCTGGCGGCCGGCCAGGGTCAAACCATGACAAACTGACAAGAAAAGGTTGTAGCCAAAGCAAACTAAATATGACATTCGGTCTTCTTGGGGACTATGGTCCATCATTGTGATACAGAACAGTCCTCAATGTTTAGGCAAAGTTAACACTAACTTTTCTTCCTGAAGATGAAAAAAAGCAAGCTATGAATTATATCAGAAATGATACCTCAGAAAAATAAAAGCGTTTATCATCAAACAAGTCACACAACCAGTCAATAACAAAATATTCAATCAAAGATTAGCTTAGGGAACATGCTTTCCAATCTGTAGCTAAGGGAAGATACCAAATAAAGGTAACCAAAAAAAGGAGGGGAAAAAAAAAAAATCTAAGAAAACACAGAGGAACACTATTTTATACACATGTATGATGAAAAAATAAAATATATTGGAGAAAAACTAAATTGAAAAACATGACTTGGTGTCCTAAGTAGATGCCAAGTAACATTCCAGTGATGAGAAACATCACCAATTCACTAGCAATCTGAAAAATTACAAATGATGGACAAACTTTAGGATGTCACAACTCATGCCAACCATGCCAACAACTCAGTCCAACCATGACATGGAATATGAAGCACGATTGAAAAAAAAAAAAAAGTGAGCAAAAGAACTGCATCCAAACACCATACTAATTAAGCATGCAAAAAAGTACTGATCAAAAACATAAACCTTTTCCAAATGACAACCCTGTCAGAAGCCCATCAATACTTCATAACTGCAAGCCTAGACCTGCAAGAGAAATAAAATTCTAAATAGGATTCAAACAACTGAAATATGTGAGTATTCAACGGAGCCAGTAAGAACTAGTCTTTGGAAGATGGTAGATGGTTATGAACAAAGGAAAGCATAAAGCGTGCTTTAAGTTTGTCTTTGCTGAAATTATTTCAGTCCATACCTACTCAAACTGATTTTAAACAGCAACTCTGCATTTACTTAACATTTCCATTCTTGTATATGGCAAATATTATTGAGGTAAGCTTTTAAACAGGTGCCCTCAAAGCAGAAGGGTTGTGTGTACACAGTGCTAGACAGATTTACAAAAACTAGTATTGGAGGACAACTCCACGATGCTTATCAGTAGGACAAATATCCTCCAAGCCCTGGGTCTGCTGGATAAACAGCCAGGATTGCTACTTCCTAAGGAATTATTATCTTCCAAAACAGCCATGCAAGGATTTTCACTATTCTAAAAGCAAAGACTAAATCTTCCTTCAGCACCTTAAAATTTCCTTTTTATCACATGTAACAACACAAGACTGTGCCCACAGTATCTGTATTCTTTCCTGCCCGGGATATAGGGTCCTGCACACCTTCCTTCTTCCTTTTCTCAAGAAAGATGCAGTGAAGGGATGAGGAACAGCTTTGTTTCTTGTCCCTTGCACCCCTTTTCTGCCTCCGAGATTCCACCAGGCAGCAGACTAGTTTTAGAAAGAGCTTGTCTGTATACCATTTTAAATTACTTTTAGTCCACCAAATTAACCCTCCAAACTATATGAAAATACCAGTCTCATTCAACTGCTTCATAATACCTTCAGCTAAGGAAAGATCATAGACTAAATATGAAGAGTAACATCAAAAAATGCCTATCAAGAGTAACAGCTGGAGCACAGATGGACAGCTTTCTATCTGAGCTCGAGAAACCTCTGGCTTCTGTACCCTCATCTACACTTTGGGGGCCTGAACTCTCTTCTATCTTTAAATAAAACCAAGATTCAGAAGGATCTGATTTTTAATCTAAAGAGGCTATCTTTTAGCCATTAAAAATAAATAGCATTTTTACAGCTAATGATTTATTAAATAAACTGAAAACTGATTAAATGCTTAAAGTAAGTGAATATTTTGAAAGGAAACAAGAACCCACATAAATATTTTTGTTTATATATTTGCATATTCACACCATGCCTTTAAAAACTGAATTCTTGATGTATATAGATTTAGTATTTTAATACTACGTATGTTTAGCCTGTTAATGTTTGATATCAAATCACATAATGGTAATGTTCTAAAGAAAAACACATTCCAACATCACTGTGATCAGCAGAATAGAAAAAACAAGTGCAACATTTGCTACCTTTTAGGCATCAGTCATGGATGGATAAATACAAAAGTGTAAATGAGCAGTTATTTTCTTTATTAATTTTGGGAATACCGATATTCTGATAAAATGAAAGAAATATTAGAGTAAGAAAAAGGAATTCATACCTGTCATGTTCCTGAACTCCAACAATCTCTACTTCACTATCAGAAGAGGCGATATTAATTTCTTCATTGATCTGGGCATTGCCAGAAGGGGTCTTGTCACTTGCAAGGAAGGTTGGATCCAAATGACCTACAGATGGGGAAAATGCAAATACAGCCAACATTTAACAGCTTACACAACTCAGAAATCAGCTGGAAAAGGAATTTCCCAAGCTAACAGAAAAAAACCCCACCCAACCAACCAACAACACTGAAACACTGAGATCGGAAAATCTTATTAGATCAAGCTATCTGACTTTCAGTTCATTCATCACCTGATACAGGATGGCCACTGGATTCATCCAGTCTCAAAAGCTCTAGTGATGGTGTTATCACACAAATGTAAACAAAGCCCAACTATTGCATCAGGAACATGTAATGTAATTAGGTTTTCCAGTTGTTATTTTATGATAATGCTAAGAGTTAGACTGTACCTATACCTCTTTAAAATAAAGAAACACGATAATCTATTGTCACTACATCAAACTCAATGATACTGTGACAAACGAAACCTATAGGCTAGATAAAAACATCAAGACATTAAGAAAAATTAATTTATTTTCTTTTTTAAAAAAAAAAAATAGGGGAAGCCAGTCAATGAAAAAAAAACAAACCACCCCAAAAAACAACCCATCAGTTTCTGGTCACGCTGCTTCATACATCTGCTCTAACATTATTATAAATACTTGAAAAAAAAAAATATGTTTTTCATAAGTTCCATATACAGCACTGCTGGGGGCTTTTTTATTACAGTTCCTCAACACAATCCAGTTCATTGGTTTGTCAAACAAGTCCTCTCTAAATACCCACAAGTGTGGCAAAGTTTTGCCTTTTTTGCAAAGAAGATCCTTCAACACAATTAGTGAAGCTGTGTCGTGACATACTAAATATTTGCAGGGAAAACACAAAACAACCAAAATGACGTGTTTTTTAAAAGAAAACAAATTAGTAAAATAAATTAAAAAATAAAATTCAATATAAAGGTAACACCTACTTTTTTCCCCCCTCTAAAATAAAAGATTACTTCAACAGTCTTTCTTTAGCAGTAATCTGGGTGATGCTGGGCAGCCCTGAAGCAGATGACACAAACTACTTCTTGGAAACCACTCATTCAGCTGTACTACACAGGGGAAGAACCATGTGTCGAGCAGGAAATCTGAGATTAGATGAATATATTACATACATTTAATTGACTGGACACCTATTCAAAGATGAGAGGCAGAATATGCAATAATGTTCCACTGAATTTCAAAGGTGTGTGAACACGCAGAACTGATTACGTGCCCAAATGCGAGGGACTAAGCAAATGTCTCAAACAGTCCAGGTTTTCTCTGAACCCAAACAAGCCAGAGCCGCCTGCCTGGCGCCTGTCTGTGTTTTTGTGGGGGTGTGACTCAGCCCTTTGCTGAGCCCCCTGCCCCAGCCCTGCACCCCTGGAGCTGTGGGGGTGGACAGGGCTTGGAGCTGTGGCTGCAAGAAGCCGGGAGAGGGAGGGGTAACACATCCCCCCTCAGAAGCCCCCACCATTCCCCAGGCTTGTTCCTGGTAATTTTCCACAAGGCCTGTGTGGCGGGAACTTGACTGTATAAAAGGCGCTCACCCCGGGCAGTTGGGCGCTCTTCGCCCGTCACTAGAGGATTGCTGCGAGTGCCAGTGCCGTGGTCATTGCTGGATCCAGGGGTGGTGCTCTTTCCTTTCTCTATCGCTTTCCTTCTCTCTTTCTAGCTTTAACATGAAGCTATCTGTAGAGGAATTTCTTGTGGAGCAGAGGCGCGGTATTACTTTAAGGACGTGGACAACCCAGCTTAGGCCTAAACAGAGGCTCTGTCCTTGGAGCTGCCTTGGAACACAGGGAGGAGGAGGTTTTATCTGTTTTGTGAGAGCTTTGCAAGATGCTTGGCGGGAGGTGCTGGCCCCAGGGGGAGAAGGGGGGGTGATAGCCGCTTGCATAGTGGAATGGCACTGCCCAATAAAACGCTGGCGCGTGTAAACCTGTGACTGACCAACTCTGTGAAGGGGCAGGCGCGGGGACACTGCTGAACTGTATATATTGAGCTGTCCGGAGCAATAAAGGGAGGACGATCTGTAGCCATATTGGTGTGATGATCGTTAACTTGGCCGGCTCTCCGAAGGGACCCTCTTCATCTGGCGCCTGAACAAGGGACCCTCTATGGACGCTTAAATGCGGATTGCTTAAATGCGGGAAGACTCCGAAGCATCGGACGTGAGCCGATTTGGGAGCCGGAGAGCTGGAGGCAGGAGAGTTCCAGGTGTGACCAAAAGGGCACCGGAGACCAGAGCTTGAGCAGCCGATCAAGCCCCTGCCAAGGTAAGACCGCGATGGAAACGGACGCGGCAACTCGCCTCCTTAGTATACTCTCTAAGAGAGGAGGAAAAGTAAAGGAGCGAGACGTATTAGCCCCATGGGCTCGGAAATGGGAGAAAACGAACGACCCGCCATTAATCTTTAGTTCCACGGAATGGCGTGAAGTAGGAGACTTTTTGTGGGACTGTACTCTAGAGGGAGGAACAGAAGGAAAGGAAGCGAAAAAACTAGGAACAGTTTGGAAAACCGTAATACGCACTCTAGAAATCATGCAAGCAGAAAAGAAAGTTGCTGCGGCAGCGACCGAAGCGTTGGAGGGAGGGCAGGAAAGGAAAAAGGCAAAGGAAGAAACTCCCTGCTCGTCCGGACTGGATGGAAGAAAAAAAAAAAAAAAAAAAAAAAAGAAAAAAGGAGAAACTGCACTGCGTTGCAGAATTAAGACTTTCGTCCTTGAGCTGAGCTCTTTTCTAAACAAGTGCATAACTCTTGCTTGCTAATTATGGAAAGAGACCCTGACCAGCCAGGTACAGCTCATGTTGAGAGCTTGTCCGTGAGAATGAAGATAAGACGCTTCTTGTACACCAGATGTGCATGGGAGTGAACGGGAGAGTATGATCAAAACAGACCTGGGAAATTCTGCTCTCCCTGTGTGATAACAGAGTGACTGAAGTAATACTTGAGCTAATAAGAAAAAAAAAAAAAGAAAAAAAAAAGAAAAAAAAAAAAACAAGAAAAAAAAAAAGGGGGGGGGAGAAAAGAAGGAAGATCAGAATGAACCCCTGAAAGAGATGCCGAACAAACTCGCTGAATTATCAACTAGACAGCAAGAAATAGAAGAAAACTTTAAACCAGTTCAGCTCCCCCATTACCATCAGCTCCCTCACTCAAGCCTGATTTTCAAGCTCGAGCCATAAAGGATCCTTTGCAATAGCGATGGAGCGGTGTCATCAGAGACGCTATAACAGAGGGAGATTGGGAAGCAGCCAGTTCGATTGCGTGTCCTGTTATTATTAATAACGGACAAGGGACCTGGGAACCGCATGATCCTGCATGATGCGGCTGTGCAGCATCCTGTCACTTCAGCAGCGCAGCAGCAACACGACTGTGCACTGGGCCTGCCTGTTGAACCCCTTGTTTCGCCCAGTGACGTGATGGGACCCTGAGGTACTGATTACCAACGACGATATGGATTGGACTGGCAGAAGATGCTCACGGCTGATGGCAGAGCGATTATGGGGAAATGTGACTGTTCTCAATGTTACCTGTTGTATTAATATGTATCCTCTTTGTGTGACTAACAATGAAGCTTATATTGGTTGTGTAATCAAAGCCACATAGTAGGTGTTAAGGTTTATGTACTAACCAGCAGAGTGATCTTTCTTTAGCTAAAAGCAAGGCAGGGAAACCAGCTGCCTTTTGCTTTGTTAGAAGTGTGTGATTAAGGATCAAAGTATGATTTAGGGTGATGGGTGTGAGAACTTTAACAGGATAAGTTAAGAGTTTAGTTAAGGCATTTTTGGTTATTGCAGTTTTAATTGTTATAGGCTTAGTTATGTTTAGTTGTTTGAGAAGTATAATCCAGAGAATTATAAGCAAGCTAGTGGATGAAGCCTGGGTTGTCCAAAAAGAAAAAGGGGGATATGTAGAGGAATTTCTTGTGGAGCAGAGGCGCGGTATTACTTTAAGGACGTGGACAACCCAGCTTAGGCCTAAACAGAGGCTCTGTCCTTGAAGCTGCCTTGGAACACAGGGAGGAGGAGGTTTTATCTGTTTTGTGAGAGCTTTGCGAGATGCTTGGCGGGAGGTGCTGGCCCCAGGGGGAGAAGGGGGGGTGATAGCCGCTTGCATAGTGGAATGGCACTGCCCAATAAAACGCTGGCGCGTGTAAACCTGTGACTGACCAACTCTGTGAAGGGGCAGGCGCGGGGACACTGCTGAACTGTATATATTGAGCTGTCCGGAGCAATAAAGGGAGGACGATCTGTAGCCATATTGGTGTGATGATCGTTAACTTGGCCGGCTCTCCGAAGGGACCCTCTTCAGCTATCTATGGCAAGGCCACCTTAATCCTGGCCTGGGAATCAGCGAACCTGGGTCAACATCCTGAAAGGTTGGGACGTGACATTTAATTGGCATAGTTGGCAGGATTCCTTAAGCCAGGAGGATCCAGCGGGTACCCTGTTTCTCCATCCGACGAACTCGGACGGGGAGAAACAGGAAGCGGCCTTTCAGCTCTAAGCCGGGAAGGGCCCGAGTAGATCACAACTCCGTGTATTGGTACGTGACTGCTCCCCGATTGTTTCTGTGCGAATTGAGAGTAGTGGCAAGCCGTGATTGCCTGAGAGGTGCCGGTGCTTGACTGCTCTGCTATTGTTTGGACATCGAATGAATATAGGGGGTACTTGTCCCCACCGGGAATGATATGGATTCTGGCATGTGGAATACTAGGAGCCGCGCTGATGGCAATGCAACAGAAGAAAACAGTAAAGTCTCTTCAACAGGAATTACAAAATCAGCCAATGAAAGAATAGGCTGCAAAAAAAAGAGCAGAGATTTTGTTAGATATGGAGTGCGGGATGATATGGAACTGTTGAAATTACAAGAGAAAGATAAGACGATGTGCGAGGTGCTTAAAACGCAGAGCAGAACTTATCTAAGACCTGCTGGAGAGCAGCGCAGGGGAAAGGGACCTGGGGGTTCTAGTGGACAGCAGGATGCCCATGAGCCAGCAGTGTGCCCTTGTGGCCAAGAAGGCCAATGGCATCCTGGGGTGTATTAGAAGGGGAGTAGCAAGTATCATAGAATCATAGAATGTTAGGGATTGGAAGGGACCTCGAAAGATCATCAAGTCCAATCCCCCTGCCAGAGCAGGAATGCCTAGACTATGCTACACAGGAACGTGTCCAGGCAGGTCTTGAATGCCTCCAGAGAAGGAGACTCCACAACCTCTCTGGGCAGCCTGTTCCAGTTCTCCGTCACCCTCACTGAGAAGAAGTTTCTTCTCGAGTTTAAGCGGAACCTCTTATGTTCCAGTTTCAGCCCATTACCCCTTGTCCTATCATTGGTTGTCACCGAGAAGAGCCTGGCTCCATCCTCGTGACACTCACCCTTTATATATTTGTAAACATTAATGAGGTCACCCCTCAGCCTCCTCTTCTCCAAACTAAAGAGCCCCAGCTCCCTCAGCCTTTTCTCATAAGGGAGATGCTCCACTCCCTTAATCATCCTAGTTGCCCTGTGCTGGACTCTCTCCAGCAGTTCCCTGTCTTTCTTGAGCTGAGGGGCCCAGAACTGGACACAGTATTCCAGATGGGGTCTCACCAGGGCAGAGTAGAGGGGAAGGAGAACCTCTCTCGACCTACTAACCACCCCCCTTCTAATACACCCCAGGATGCCATTGGCCTTCCTGGCCACAAGGGCACACTGCTGGCTCATGGTCATCCTGCTGTCCACCAAGACTCCCAGGTCCCTTTCCCCTACACTGCTCTCTAATAAGTCATTCCCCAACTTATACTGGAACCTGGGGTTGTTCCTGTCCAGATGCAAGACCCTACATTTACCCTTGTTGTATTTCATTAAATTTTTCCCCGCCCAACCCTCCAGCCTGTCCAGGTCTCGCTGGATGGCAGCACAGCCTTCTGGTGTGTCAGCCACTCCTCCCAGCTTGGTGTCATCAGCAAACTTGCTGATAGTACTCTCTAGTCCCTCATCCAAGTCATCGATGAATATATTGAATAATACTGGTCCCAGTACCGACCCTTGAGGCACTCCACTGGATACAGGTCTCCAACCAGACTCTGCCCCATTGACCACAACTCTTTGTCTTCTTCCCCTTAGCCAGTTCGCAGTCCACCTCACTACCCGAGAGTCTAGACCACACTTCTGCAGTTTAGCAGCAAGGATGCTGTGGGAGACTGTGTCAAATGCTTTACTGAAGTCAAGGTAGACCACATCCACTGCTCTGCCATCATCTATCCACCTTGTTATATCCTCATAAAAGGCTATGAGGTTAGGCAAGCACGACTTCCCTTTGGTGAAGCCATGTTGACTGTCTCTAATGACCCTCTTATCCTTGATATGCCTTGAGATGGCACCAAGGATAAGTCGTTCCATCACTTTTCCCAGGGATGGTGGTGAGGCTGACCGGTCTATAGTTACCCGGGTCCTCCTTCTTGCCCTTTTTGAAGACTGGAGTGACATTTGCTTCCCTCCAGTCCTCAGGCACCTCTCCCGTCTCCCAAGACTTGGCAAAGATGATGGAGAGTGGTCTAGCAATGACATCAGCCAGCTCCCTCAGCACCCGTGGATGCATCCCGTCTGGACCCATGGATTTATGGATGTCCAGATTGCTTAATTGGTCCCTAACCCAGTCCTCATCGACTAAAGCAAACTCCTCCACTGCCCTGACTTCCTCTGGGGCCTCAGGGGAATGGGGCTCCTCAGGACAACCTCCGGCAGAGTAGACAGAGACAAAGAAGGCATTCAGTAACTCTGCCTTCTCTGTATCATCTGTCACCAAGGCACCCACCTCATTCATCAGTGGGCCTACATTGCCTCTGGTGTTAGTTTTATCTGCCACGTATTTGAAAAAGCTCTTCCTGTTGTCCTTGACCCCTCTCGCCAGGTTCAATTCAAGGGAGGCCTTTGCTTTCCTAGTTGCCTCCCTACATCCTTGGACAACAGCCTTATATTCTTCCCAAGTGGCCAGCCCTGCCTTCCAAGATCTGTAAATTCTCCTCTTGCCCTTGAGCTTACCCAGCAGATCCCTGTTTAGCCACGCAGGTCTCCTGGCTCCCTTCCTTGACTTCCTACGTGTCGGGATGCTCTGATCTTGAGCACGGTAGAAGCAGTCCCTGAACGCTAACCAACTATCTTGGGCCCCTTTACCTTCAAACAGCCTTGCCCATGGGATTTTCTCGAGTAATTGCTTGAAAAATCCAAAGTTTGCCCTGGAAAAGTCCAGGGTTGCAATTCTGCTTGCTATTTTGTTTCTGCTACATGAGATCCTGAACTCCACCATTTCATGGTCACTGCAGCCAAGGCAGCCCTCAACCTTTACTGCTTCAACCAGATCCTCCTTGTTAGCGAGGATGAGGTCCAGCAGTGCTCCTCTCCTAGTCGGCTCCTCTACCATTTGCATCAGAAAATTATCATCGATGCACTGGAGGAACCTCCTGGACTGTGGCTGACTGGCTGAGTTGTCCTTCCAGCAAATATCAGGGAAGTTAAAATCCCCCATGACAACCAGGGCCTGTGATTGTGAGACTGCTCTCAGCTGCCTGTAGAAGGCCTCATCAACTTCCTCACCCTGATCTGGTGGCCTGTAATAGACACCCACAACAGTATCTCTCCTGCCAGCCTGCCCCTTAATTCTAACCCATACACTCTCAACTTGCTCCTCATCCATGCCTGGATGGTATTCAAGACATTGTAGTTGCTCTTTCACGTAAAGAGCGACTCCACCACCTCGCCTGGCTGGCCTGTCTTTCCTGAGAAGGACATAGCCACCCATGACCACATTCCAGTCATGTGAGCTGTCCCACCATGTCTCTGTAATTGCCACCAGATCATAATCTCCTGCCCGAACCCAGGTTTCTAGCTCCTCCTGCTTATTCCCCATGCTGCGTGCATTGGTGTATAAGCATTTCAGGGAGCAAGCTGAGCACACTGATCTCACCCTAGGGGGATGGGAGGCCACCCGGTCCTCAGAATTTCTAGAGCACTGCCCCGCTGCAATCCCAGCTATAACCCCATCCCCCTTCATATCTAGTTTAAAGAACGCTCTATGAGTCCCGCCAGCTCATGACCAAGGATCCTTTTTTCCCTTTGTGTCATTTGAACCCCAGCTTGTTTCAGTAGATCAGGTGCCCTGTAGATCCCCCCATGGTTAAAAAATCCAAAGCTAGACCGCTGGCACCACCCCTTTAGCCAAGTATTAATCTGCTGCACTTTGTCAAACCTTCCACTATTTTCCCTCATAATTGAAGGAATAGAGGCAAACACAACCTGTGCGCCTGATCCTTCTAGCATCCGCCCCAGTGCCCTAAAGTCCCTTTTGATTGCTTCTGGCCGTCTCTCTGCTATCTCATCATTACCGATCTGCATAACCAAAAGCGGGTAATAGTCCGTGGGTTTGACCAGACCAGGAAGCTTCTTGATCACATCCTTAACTCGGGCCCCAGGGAGGCAGCAGACTTCCCTGTGGGTCGGATCAGGGCGGCAGACAGGGCCCTCTGTTCCCCTCAGGAGGGAGTCTCCAATTACGATTACCCTCCTTTTTTTCTTAGATGAAGAAGTCCTAATGCGTGTATCCGAGTTACTCACCCTAGACAGCCCTATGGGTGAACCCTCCACTGACTCTTCCTTGGCCTGGCTCTCATTGTCTAGAGCCCCACACCTGTTTTGCAGGGGCAACCGGGCAGGTGAGGGAGGCCGGGCAGGGATTTTCCTTCCTCTCCTGGCAGGCACCTGCTTCCACTCTTCCCTATCCTTTAGGTCCCCCCCTTTTGCCTGATGGCCAGAGGTGGGGGGGATATTCAGCTCTTTGCGGAGCTTGCTGCTTGCCATTCAGGACGTGACTCCACCGATCTATCTCTCTCTCCGACTCCCTAATGCTCCTCAGCCTTTCCACTTCCTCCTTCAGCTCAGCCACCAGGCTGAGCAGATCGCTCACCTGGTCACATCGGACACAAGTGTCGCCTCCACTACCCTCCATGGCCAGTGCCAGGCTCTGGCATTCTCTGGAGCCCGAGGCCTGAACACCCACATGCTTACCTGGGGCCTCTCTCTGGGTGCCCACAGTTTTTCTAACAACCATTGACCTGGTGGCAACCATAGTTGGCTCTACAATACAAAGACTCTCCGGAAAGCTATGCACGGAATAGTTTACAGGTCTTTCAAGTACTTGCCTTTTAACAAAGACTTACCCTTCTAGGCCTTTTGTTCGGTGGGCAGGGCCTAATCCCTGCCCTCCCCAAGGCTTCTTATACCCTGAGGGCACAGTTAACAGCTGATCACCGTGTTCAAAATCGCCGGGCCGCCGAGGGTGGCTCCGCCCACGCTATCTCGGGTGTCTGCCCTGGAGCTGCCGGTGCGGCCTCAGGTGTGGCTGCTGTAGCCGGCTTAAAAAAAGCCCCCCAAAAGCTTTTTGCCAGCCTTTTTTTTTGCTTAGATTCCTTCCCCAGTGCAGTCTTACCTGCTCTGAAGCTGGGCTCGACAGCAAAATGTAGGTCGAGAGAGGTCCTCCTTTCCCTCTGCTCTGCCCTGGTGAGGCCCCATCTGGAATATTGTGTCCAGTTCTGGGCCCCTCAGCTCAAGAAGGACAGGGAACTGCTGGAGAGAGTCCAGCGCAGAGCCACAGAGATGGTGAAGGGAATGGAACATCTCCCTGATGAGGAAAGGCTGAGGGAGCTGGGTCTCTTTAGCTTGGAGAAGAGGAGGCTGAGGGGTGACCTCATTCATGTTCATAAATATGTCAAGGGGGAGTGTCAGGAGGACAGTGCCAGGCTCTTTTCAGCGGCGTCCACTGACAGGACAAGGGGCAATGGGTTCCAGCTGGAACATAGGAGGTTCCACAAAAATATTAGAAAAAACTTTTTCACCGTGAGGGTGCCGGAGCACTGGCACAGGCTGCCCAGGGAGGTTGTGGAGTCTCCTTCTCTGGAGACATTCAAAACCCGCCTGGACACGTTCCTGTGCGATCTACTGTAGGTGATCCTGCTCTGGCAGGGGGTTGGACTGGATGATCTTTGAGGTCCCTTCCAACCTCTAACATTCTGTGATAATGTACCAGAGATTCTTCTATTCAAATAATGGACTTGTCCACTCTATAATAATGGAATATCTCTTTCAAAAGCAGCCACAAACTTATTTCTTTAAGCCTTATAGATATTGAAAAGTAGCTCAGAGCTACTAGGACACTTCCAATGTAGATGCCCTTTGGCAGGCTTACATTTGGAAAAGACCAAACTCCACCACTGTAGGCAAGACTCTGTCTCAGGCAGCTAAAAATCTTAACATGGGTATTGAAAAAATGAGTGGAAAGGCAGTATGTCGGCATACATTCCTATGGGATGTAGTCGATGGGAAAAATTCCATTAGTTCTCTGCATCCAAAACACAGTAGTATTTCAAGTTCTTGTTTAACTCTTTTGTTAGTGAAGAGTTGCAGGCACTTAGTGAAGCTGAACAACTTATGAGCTATGTGAACTTGGAATTCTTCCACAGTATTCCTGTTCTTGCTTTCTTGAAGGAAATTTCTTTGCTGTGTCTTGATGCTGTCGTGGGTTAGGGCTGGGCCAGTCACAGATGCTAAGCCTACTTACCAGCACCCTTTCACCCTTCATCTTTATCTGCTACTGATCTGTTCAATTTTCTCAAGTATGTTAGAATGGAATATGCTTGTATTTTAAAGAAATAGAGAAAGAAAAAAAAAAAAAAAGACATATACACAGACACTTACAATACTTAAAGTGAGATTACTAGCTGGTGGCATAGGTCATCATAATCAACCATTCAGTAACAAGCTTAGCTCACTTTCATATAAAAAACCAGCACCACCAAAACCCCGGACTAAGTTCCAAGCAGTAATTAGAGAGAAAAGAAGGAGAAAAAATAATTAAGAAAATTAGTGTCAAAAAAAGAATCCTTGACAATTTTTATCAGTTATACTTTGGAATAAATGTCAGACATTTTTATAAGCACCTATACTGATTTATTGCAAAATCCACACAAGGAGGTTTTAAAGCTGTATAAACTACAAAAATACTGAAAGCAAGAAAGGGAGAGACACTGATCAAGATGCTGGAACAAACGCCAGAGATGGGGAATTTAAACACACCTGTATCAGCACTCAGTTCATCTAGCAGCCCTCTGGTTCTCCAGGTAGATCCAGAGTCTTGATTTCCTAAAGAATTCTTGTGCTCTTGAACTACTGCAGCTGCCAATAGATTGTCCACATTTACCACTTCAGGGTCTGAATTTGTGTCTGATATATCATAATGAGCTACAACTGGAGGTCCATCTGCAGGAGGAGAGAAAAAAACACAGATTACAAGTAAGCATACTGTGAAAGGCACCTTTAAAAGTACAAGTAATTTAATGAATTCTCTTACATGAAGCTCTTAAAGAACTATAAATTATACAAATTATTAAACTTCAGTTAATGTACATAGTCTGAGATTAGAGACGTTTTAACCTTTGCATACACAGAACACACAAATGCAAGAAAAACATGTTTATCAATATATCAATTACTTGTGCATTATCTTTTACATTAACACATAAACATCTCCATTTCTGACAATGTCACATTTACAATCTTAAAAGGATAAAACCTTCAGTTTGAAATTTAAAAAAAAAATTTGGCAAGACATTTATCTAGAGAATTTTACAAAACTTAAGTGACAGCTTACATTACTTAAGGGTTGATTGAATAAAACTAACTTTTTGATATAACTGATCCAGTGACAATAAACTTAACATTAGGCAACTTTCCTTCCATAACATTTACCTATTAAAGACAGGGGAATTTTTCAAAATGGCAATGTGTTTTGGTGCTGTTTCTTTTAAGATTAAGAATAACAAGAAACAAAACTATAATGTGCAGTTATAGATATGCTTTATATACTTTTAATTCAATTATTATCATATGCATTTTTGGCCATCAAAGTGAAGGGAGAAAGAGGGAGAGAAAATTGCTTACATGATTCTGAAATCTATTCTCAAGGAATAACAAAAAGCTATTTTGATCTATTTTTTGTTAGGATGGCCTATTTTAATATATTTTTTTGTGAGGAATGAAAATCACTTATAATTGAAAAGCATGCTAGAAATGAAAGAGGTTCAGGATAAAGTAAAATTCAATACAAAGATTAACATAGAAGCAAAGAAAAACCAGAAAAATATTATAATTCTGAAAGGATGCACTTTTAACTCAAATGTCTCAGCTACAGCTTATTGACTAAGAGTGGATGAAAGCATTTAGAGTTCTCACTCTCCAAGTGGCAGAACCAAAACTTCCTTTGGGCCAAGACTTCATCCACAAAACTGAGTATGAAACTGAAAAACAAGCTGGTCCAAAGCTCAGCTGCTTTGCTGCTGCAATTCTTTAACTCCAAGGAAGTTCTGGCAGTTGACTGTCTGCAGGATTGTTTTGGTATGGGTATGACAGAGGCTATAATTTGTATGGGATAATAGAAAATAATCATAAACTAATAATGTGTTTAGGAAGATATGAGCTGACTAAAGAAATCTTTAGAAGTCACAAAGAATAAAATGAAGACTTTTCAGGAGAGATTAATTTCTCTGAGGAGTGTTAAATGCCTGTTGAAGAGAGAGAGAACACAATGGACTAAGAGCTTCAAATTTAGTTCTCTGAAAAACCTGTTTCTGCTGAAGATTTTAGGGTGGGTTTTGGTTTCGTTTGGGTATTGTTTTTTGTTGGTTTGGGGTGGGTTTTTTGTAACTTGGTCCCTGAAATATAATTCAACTCATTATTTTATGAAACCTATTTTGTGATTAGCAACACACTTAAGCAATATAGTAATTCTTTAATGAAGTTGTACTAAAGATCAATTTTGCAACAAGGTATAAAGAAATTCACAAATTATTTCTGATCAGACCTGCCTCCAAAACAACTACTTCATAAAACAAAGTTATATTACAAACTTAAGACAGACCTGACAAAAATAAATGGGTAGTCAAATGCCAATGGATTAATGACCAAACTGTTTGCAACATGAAACATTGATCATTATGACTGGAAAAGAAGTACTGAAATTAACTGAAAGGCAATCTTTGTCTTTCTAAAAGGCAATTACAAATTAATGGAATACCAAGTTCAAAATTAAGCTGGCTGATGTTGTCCAGTTAATTATTTGTGAAAGGCAATGATTAAATTACATGCAGAAGTTATAACTGGACTGAATCATGAGGCATGTTTTCTTTCAGTCTTATAATTAGAATTCACTGTGAACATATGTAACGCGATATATAAAATTAACAGTTGAGTGCAGAAGATACGAGGGTCAAGTACAATATTGACTATTTGGCCATTTTATCAACAGGTTATCTAACATTTCAGGAGCTATGTACTGTTCCTTCAGGTCTTTGTTTCTTTCTCTCCCTTACTAAGATCTCCGACAGCAGAAGCGAAATTTTATTTTAGATAGACGTGTCTACACAAGTAAAATTGTATTTGGACAAAAGGCACCAATGGTCTCAAGTCAAAATTGTACCACTCCAACATGTATAATCATGCAAAAATGTATAATAAATGCATATACATGCAGAGTGATATTCTCATCACCTACCCATAGAAATAACTTGTGTGAAAGTCTTCATCAGTAGGAAATACAAGCATAAACTTGTTATCTGTAGTTCCACTCTTGTATCTTCCACACTTCCAAACAGTACGTCTTTTAACTTAGCTTAAATTTAGCATACATCAGACAGACAAAAATATTTTCAATGTAATTTATATACTGCAATTATATGTCAGTGTAACAGCCACCTATTTACAAAGCAATCACAATGAAGATCTATTTTTGCTTTTCTCAGCCTTGCTTCCCAGATCAGATGTGAAAATGAAAGGCCCCTGACACCAGGGTCCTCCATTCCTTATCACCAGTAATTGACCAACAAGGCCAAGATACCGACCACAAATCCTAGGATTCCCAGCGTGTATAAAAAAAAGCAACAAGCAATAAATGTCTACATGTGTTTAAGGAAAAAAAAAACCAAAAAAACAAACAGTAAAGCAATAAATAAGTTGTAGACAACTACAACTAGGTGAAAGTTGCAGCAAAGGCATATAAAAGAAAACCCACTAAAAACTCCTCTGTTCCCCAAAGCCTGTTCCCTTTTCAGTGCTACAAGGACGAGACAGGAAGGGTTAAATTGGAAATTAATACTTCCCTAGCCAACTACATGATCGTCCCATGATGTGATGCAAAGTGAATGCATGGTACCATGAATGCATGGACAACTAGCTTCAGCTACAAAATAAGTGAAAAAATGCTTTCAGGTTGAAGCGGTAAAAGGATTAACTACAACCATAGTTGTAAATTATCATCTTTATAATAGAGCCATTCCTCATTATTACTGACTGTAACAGGATTTTAACAAATAGAAAAACAGACATCAAAACATATCATGCCAGAATCAAAATTTAACATAGCACAATTAGGAGGTTTAATGATCAGTACTTTAAACAAGCTATTTAAGAAAAATAACATCTTTTGAGAAGGCAAGGTAGCTGCAAGACTTACATTTCCCTGTTGAAAACCATTAATTTATTTTTAAAGCAATAAATGCTTGAAAAAGACAAGGCTGAAAGTTAATAAGTACCAGCAGCAAATACAGCTGATGACATTTAATGTTAACAGGGGGAGTGAAAGAGTGCTTTTTAATTATTTTTTTAAGAATTCAGAGGCAGAGGTCATCATGGGACATAATTTCCAAGTGTACAATTCTCCTGTAATATACACAGCTCATCAAAACTAATTCCACTCAAGACAACCGAATCAGAAGCACATGCACATAAATCCAAGTCTACACATATCAACTTTCATTTTAAGCTTGCAATACAGAAAATCCAATAATTTCTGCTAGCCACTCCCATGTTTTTCCTAGAGCCACATCTCAACACTAAGTGGTCTAAACTGTTGTAAGATCCACACTCCTATTATCCCTTAATTCATTACACTGGCAGCACAAGCAAAAAGGGAGAATCAAGTATTACATTTCAGCTGTGGGTTAAAAGCAGCAATCCTAGAAGAAGCACCATACCTTTGCACTGCAACAGCATCAATGCACTGCAGGGTTTGAGCATAGAAAGCAAAGATATCAGCTAGCAGAACACGAATGGGGGGATTTCATCCTTTAAGTTATTATTTCTCTTTAGCTTTCTTAAATTTAGGCATGTAGTGCCAAGCTCATCACCTAAATTCTCCCACTATAGCCAGAGAGAGGAATTTCAGGGTCATCTCAGTCTGAAAATTGCTTCCTGGAGCATCATCATCTCCCCTCCTTCCCCAGTAAACAGAAAGAGCTTAGACAACCACCTTAGACAAGGCACTGCTGAAGTTCAGCAAGATAAACCCCAGCCTTAGGGATGGGATTTAAACTTCGCTATACTTTCTCTACAGGTAGTGGAAGAAGACTGAAATCTCCAGAGGACTATCCTGATTGAAATAATTTCAAAATTAAAAGCCTAATTTGGGGGTTTGAATTGCCTCTGGAGTCATCAGTCTCTTTCCAATAAGGAGATGTGAAGCCTTATTTAGGTGTGAATATCACTCTAAGCTTTAAAACACACAGAACAGGTACAATAATGAAGCAGTGGTTTTTAGCTGGAGCCATAGTTATAGCCAGAACTGTAACTTTAGCTGGTATGTAAAAGACTCAATAAGCTTGGGCAAACAGAATCAGTGGAGAGTGGAGGTGTGAGACAGGTATTCCACAAGGGGAGCTTTTCCCGGAACTTTTCCTCAAGGACAGGATGCTCTTATCTTCAAAGATGGAATGCCCCAGGACTCCCAAAGGCCATTCAGATATGCAGAACCAGCCTAGGCCAGCCTTGGGGTCTCTTAACAAAGATAAGGAGTTAAGTGAATGGAGCCCAACAAAAGGACACCCCGATGAAGACTACGATGATGAAGTAAAAGGACCACCAGAGACCCTGATGACCACCAAAAGACTGTATTATGCATGTGGGAGTGGGCAGCAACATGTTAATGAGTTCTCGGAAATTGCATGGATATGTATGTCTAAACTGTATAAAAGCTGTACGTCTGGCCTTTCTCGGGGCACACACTAGGTGGAGCCATCCCAGGTGTGCCCAGCGCTGCAATAAAGAATACCTGCTTAGTAGACATCAAGGCTATTAAGTTCTGATTTCGGCCTTTTCACGGCATCAATAATAATAGCAATAATAATTACAGCACTTCTTTTTACAAAAAGATTTCCATTAGTGGATCTCACCAAGCTCCCCAGTGGTTATTAACCTCCTTTTGCCTGTGGGGGAAACTGAGGCGAGCTGAGATTTGCAACTTGTTCAAAGCTAACAAACAGAGGAGCTCAGCTTTGCTGAAACAACACCCCCCCTCCAATTAGTGAGCTATTTTTAACTGGTAAATTATTGAGGAGTTTAAAAATAGCATTTAGGAATGCTTTTGCAAAAGATGCAAAAGCTAGAAAGGCAGCACACAGGAGAGACAGCTTCTTCCAGCCTCACCTCTGCATCTTCACCGGGGATGCAGGCACTGCTTTGTCTCAATCTCAGTACTCTAAATTGCATTTATTTTTATATAAGAATACTGAAACATTTTCAAATAATAAAAGATCTAAGAATGCCCACATTTACACTGAAATTTTAAAAGATTATTCCATTTACTTTGAGATTAAGCAAAACATAGAATAAACTTTAATACTGATATAATCATTACAGTAATCAAAATGAGTATATTTTGAGTGCCAAAAACTAGAAGATTCATCTTAAGTGACTTGCCAAAATAGTTTTTACTGTAGACACATCAGTAACTTTGATGTAAACAGAAAGGTTTCATATACAAGACCACGGGCTGAAATGACAGTCTTATTGGTTTGGAGAAACAATACAAACCTGGTATTACTTAAACGTGATCCAGAGCTGCCGTTTCATAAATACGTGCAGTTCAAATGGCAGAAAGTAGCTGAACCCGAAAACAATTCCCAAAGGGGGACGGAAGGCAGGAGACCTGTGGTTTTTAATGTTTAGCAATGTGAAAGGCTTCATTACTAGTTATAGTTATTTATTTACTCCAGGTTACAGTAGTTCATTTCAAAATTTACAGGGTTAAGCAAAGATTACATTGTAAATACAATAAAAAAAACCAATATTAGTGTAATGACATTCTCTCTAAAATCATAAAGTGAACAAATCCACTTTCCTCACATTTTCCTCATTTCACATGGCAAAGCTTTTGTGTTTGTTTTTGTTTGGTTGGGGTTTTTATTTGTTTATTCTTACCATAATAATAAAATAATGAACTCAAGCCAACATGATTAAATGAGTATCTGTTCTCAGACTGGATCGGTTTTAATATATCACATCAAAAATATCTTAAAAATTCAAGTCTTGCTGATCACTGTTTATTCTTTCAGGCTTTTGGATGACTAGATGGAAAACACCTTGGATTTCTTTTACCAAATTTTATATAAAAGACATAATAAAGTCTTTTTCATTGTGCACTAAGCAAAGGCACATGGAACATGGTTGTGTATTGAAAATATCAGGAAGTGGCATGCACTTGATCTCTCATGATAGGTTTTATTTTCCCAGATACCACCTAATGAGTCATTAGTTATGAAGCAGATATATTAGCCAGATCTCGTCCCCAGTTTCGACCTGAAAAAGTGTTATCAGGAGAGTTTTGGAAACCATCACACCTACTCTTACATAGCTATGACAATTGAACAAAAATATCCTTTATATAAATACAACTTACATTAATTAGGAAAAGGCAGGCAAACACATTCCTCCAGAAAACATCACATTTTTGCAAGTACAAACTGCATCTTCCCATGGAAGGGCCCAATACAGCCTCAAGACAAAACTTTTGATGGTCCCAACTAACCCCTGGCTCAATCAGTCTGTGAGATTTCACCAGAGCACTGAAATCACTTCTAACTCAATAAGCCCTAATTTTCCATGTACCTTCATTTTGCTGATCTAACACTACAAGGCTAATCAAACTTGTGAGAAAGACCAGTTTTCAGCTTCATGTTTTGCAAAGGTACTGTCATCCTTATCAATCATCTGAATACTTCAGCTTCCTACAATACAAGTTACTCAGCAAGGTTGTTCTCATGCTTCCGAATGTAACTGCAGTGGTCACAGTGCGAGAGCTCTATTATTTTCAAAACATCTGCTCAACTGGCCTGATTTACACACGCTCATCAGCAAAGACTCCCCTTAAAGTCAGCTTAGGGATTCTTGGCCAAAAACTGAATAATAAGCTCAATTTCTAATGAATGAAATGGTAGCCCCATTGAAATTAGTAGAAATTTTCTACAGGTTTTAATAGGGATAGGATTTAATTTCTTATGCCCTTGAAATATTACTTTAAAAAAATATTTACAGTATGTGGATACAGAGGAGACAAAATATATTAAAGAGGAGAAAACAGTGATAATAAGCATGTTTCAATTTGTAAAATAACTGTCAAAATCCATTCATTGAAGATTGGTCCTCCAGTCTTAAGTCTAGCAGCTCAGATAAAATAACCTAACAATCCACAAAAAACACTAAAACACACTGTGAGCTTAAAAGAGAGATGCATATCTCCTGCCTGAATTATTTGTCCTAATACTGTTAGAAATAAGCACTGAAGAGCAGTATATTTGAAGAGGTTTAAGATTTTTATTTTCCCTGCTCAGTTATTTTTTGCAATAGAAGAAAAGCACTGAATAAAGTTTCACTAACTTTACTTGAAGTTATTTTATGTTGTATATTACCTTAAATATTTCGTTTCCTAAATAAAACCTGAAAATTCAGGTGTTTTGTTGAAAGCATGGTGAAGCAAAACCCTAAACACTCAGATAAAAATGATGTGTGAAGGGGTGGAAAACCCTATAGATCTTCCTTACCAAACCCAACTCAAGGAGGGAAGCAGCACAACCATCTGGGGATGAACCTGCAACCAACCTGCAAAAAAAACAAACCCTGCACACTAAAGTCCTTGGACTTCCAAGTGATCCTACATAGAGTCCAATTCTGAGAGCAGATTCCTTAATTTTCAGTTTACCAGACTGTCATTTTGGATATTTAGTTACAGTTATATCAAGCCTAAGGCAAACCAAGTTGCTGTGTTTCACCTGCTACTAAATCCTGACTCTGCAGTCAAAGGGATGTTCAGTTTCGCCCAACCTGAAATAGCTGCGACATTTGAAAGCATATAACTTGACAGTAAAAATGGCAATACAGAAACTTGAATAAGTCAGTTGGGTTTAAACGGGCATCATCTGCCCTGGAATTACACCAGTGTAACACCAGCTGATCTGACTTGAATGCATTTATTCATTCAAAACCATAACTTAAATAATTAATTCGTTAAAGAACCCAGAATGTTTTCTTTTCTCCATTCAGAAGTCTGAAACCTAGGAACAATTAGAGAGAGTATTCTAAATTATCACCTGTGATTCTCCATCTATGCAAAAATCCTACTGATTTCTCTTCTACTGTCAAATTTGGTGGGTTTGAAGTAATTTGTTGAGATGCTAGAGTTCCTTCTGAGAATCACAGAAGGTCAGAGGTGGAAGAGACCTCGAATGATCATCTAGTCAAACCCTGCCAGAACAGGATCACCTACAGTGAGATCGCACAGGAACGCGTCCAGGCAGGTTTTTGAATGTCTCCAGAGAAGAGACTCCACAACCTCCCTGGGCAGCCTGTGCCAAGGCTCGTCACCCTCACAGTGGAAAAAAGTTTTTCTAATATTTTTGTGGAACCTCCTATGTTTCCAGCTGGAACCCATTGCCCCTTGTCCTGTCAGTGGACGCCCTGAAATGAGCCTGGCTCCATCCTCCTGACACTAACCCCCCTTGACATATTTTAAACATTAATGAGGTCACCCCTCAGCCTCCTCCAAGCTAAAGAGCCCCAGCTCCCTCAGCCTTTCCTCATCAGGGAGATGTTCCACTCCCTTCACCATCTTAGTTTGCCGCTGGCTGGACCTCTCAAGCAGCTCCCTGTCCTTCTTGAACTGAGGGGCCCAGAACTGGACACAATATTCCAGATGTGGCCTCACCAGGGCAGAGTAGAGGGGCAGGAGGACTCTCTCGACCGAC